>CAUHTR010001380.1:0-81139 GCA_959609185.1 Schmidtea polychroa
TAATTTCTCTTTTAATTTTGTCATCTCCTCATGTTCACCCGTTTTCCCTTATATAGTTCGCTTCTCTTGTGGCACTGCAGATAATCAAGTGTTTTTCCATTTTCCTTTTCCTGCTTTTCCCGACTGTCCCATTTTTATCTCTGACAGCTGTCAAGTTGTTTTTCCCTTTTCCCTTTTTTGTTTGGCCGCCTCCCATCATTTCTATTATCACTGGCAAGCTGTCGAGATAAGGATATTGTTGTTTTCCTTTTTCCCCGATTTTGAAATTCCTTTTCCTTTTTGTACTAATTAATTAGTACTAGTTACAACAATTGGTTCCATCTAAAGATTTATTAATATAAACACAGAGTGATCACTCTTAAATAGTAATGTATATTGCGTAATAACTAACACATTGTATCGAATTACGCAATATACTCTGAACTGTTCACATTTGGTCCTTGGCCTCTAATGTAATATCATTACTCTCCCCTTCATAAGATTGATGCCATCTCTTTAACCATTCGATTCGTCGGTGCCGTGTCGTATCTGGATATTGCAATTCAACTTGATGATCTGAAATAAATCTAAGAATTTTATATGGACCATCATATTGAATATCATTTTTGTTTCTTCTATGTGGTTCTCGTCTTACTAGTACCTCCTCCCCCACTTCAAAATGTCGTTTAATTCTTTTGTCTTTTTCAAATGTTCTCATCTTTTGCGCAGCTTGCTTGTTATTCTTTTGTGCTTCTTCCGAAATATCGTGTACTTGATGTTTGAGTCTAGAATTAGCGTGTAACGTTATTTTTCGTCCATATACTATCTCAAATGGTGAATATTTTGTAGAACTTTGATAAGTTGCATTTATACTGAATTCAATTCGAGGCAGCAGTTCGTGCCACTGTTTTTCAGCACAGCCCCCTTTCATTGTAGTCACAAGTAAATCTCGCATTGTTCTGATAGCTCTTTCCACTAAGCCATTCGACTGATGTTGATATGGCGAGGCGAATTCTTGCTTTATTCCAAGTTGTTCTAATTTTTCCTTAAAATATTTGCTTTCAAAATTTCGCCCTCTGTCTGTCAATATACTTTGAGGTTTACCATATTTGTAAATCCAATTGTTCATTAGCGTCTTCAAAATAGTTTCTTCATCTTGGTTTGCTGTAGCCGTTAAACTTACTAATTTGCTAAACCTATCAATTATAACGATAACATACTTTTTGTCGGTTGAAGTTCTCTCCATGAAAGCAACATCCATCACAATCTGTTCTAGAAATTCAGAACTTTCGTGTGGAATTAAAATTTCCTTTGTCCTCCCTTGGTCTATTTTCCGTCTTGCACATGTGACACATCGTTTTACTATCTCTTTAACGGTTTCTTGCATTTTCGGCCAGAAAAAATTCCCTTCCAAATAATGAAACAGTTTCTTAATTCCAACGTGACATAAATCTTCATGTATTTGAATCACTAGTTTAGATTGATAGCTTTTTGGGATTATCACTAGATCTTTTTTGTCTGATTCCAATACAAGCATATCATCCGATATCTTTAACCGATCTTTATATCTGAATAAAAAACTATTTAGAAACGATTCCTTCCGAAAATCTATCTGATTCTTAAGAATTTCCATCACTTCCTGGAACAATTTATCTTTCTTCTGTTCTTCCATAATTTCTAACATTGTCTGTGTTTTTTGTATCAAATTGATATATCTTACTCTTGACCTTTCTTGTTTATGTTGTACATGTGCTGTCTGACACTGTGCACATAAACTACCCTCGATCCTTGATAATCCATCTGCGTTTGCATGTTCTTCACCTTTCCGGTATTTCAATTGGAAATCGTATTCCGATAGATTAGCCATCCATGTCTGAAATTGTGGACTTATTGCTTTTTTATTCGTGTTCATAAATACTAAAGCTTTGTGATCTGTTCGAGCCACGAATTCTTTCCCGTATAAATACTGTCTAAAATATAAAACATATTCATGCAATGCCAATAACTCTTTCCTTGTTACGCAGTATCCCTTTTCATGGGCCGTCAGATTTCTTGAACCGTATGCGATAACTATTTCTGAACCGTCTTCTTTTATTTGACTCAACACTGCTCCAATAGCTTCAAAACTGGCATCAGTATCCAATATAAATTTACGGTTTATACGAGGAAAATCAAGAATAGGTGCTTGTGTTAAGGCTTCTTTAAGTTGTTTAAAACTGTTTTCACAATTTTCTGACCATTCGATTGTTTTATCACAACTTGACGCTGCTGCATGTATGGGTGCTGCTATTTTAGCATAATCTTTGACAAATCGTCTATAGTAATTTGTCAAACCTAGAAAAGATCGAAGTTGTTTAGCACACTGTGGTTTCGTCGCTTCTGTAATTGACTTGATCTTCTCTGAATTTGTCTGTATTCCATCTTCACTGACGGTGTGACCAAGGAATTTTAATTTGGTTTTGTAAATTTCGCACTTCTCCGGATTTATTCTTAGTCCTGTTTTTTTTATTCTTTTGAAAACTTCTCGTAATCGCTCATCATGTTCAGACTGGTCCTTGCCATATACCAGAATATCGTCTAAATAAACAATTGCTCCATTAAACAATATACCCTCTAACATCGTGTGCATTAATCGCTGAAATGTTGCTGGAGCCGTTGATAATCCAAATGGAAGTCGATTGAAACAAAATTGACCTTCTTTGGAACTAAAAGCCGTTTTGTCTTGTGCTTCTTCTGATAATGCGACCTGATAGTATGCTTGTCCAAGATCTAAAGAAGAAAAGAATTTAGATCCTGATAGGTTATCGAGTAATTGGAATATGTTGGGCATAGGAAAAGATTCTCTTTCTGTCATCTTATTCAACTCTCGATAGTCTACGCACATTCTAATTGAGCCGTCTTTCTTTCCTACTACAACCAATGGAGAGCTCCATGGACTTTTACATCGTCTTATAACTCCAGCTTTTGTTAACTCTTTTATCATATCTTCAATTTTCTGTTCTAGATGCATCGGTTGTCGTCTTGGAAATTGCATTGTTGGATTCCCAGATGTATTAATTTCGTGCTCTACGATTCTTGTGAATCCTAAATCAAATCTGGCTGCCATAAATATTGACCCGAATTCATCTAATAATTTGTTAATTGTTGGCAATTCATTTCTTCCCAATTCCTTTTTTGCTTTTTGCCTTCTCTCGTCATCAGTATAATTGCTAATCTTTGTCTCGGATTCGATATTGTTAATTTCCATCAACTGCACACCAAATGCTTTCAAAGTATCTATCCCACCAATAAAACCTGGAAATATATTTTTAATAACAATTATTTTGATATTCCTCATCTTATTGTGCCAATAAACATTTACTTCTGTACATCCCTGTGGTTTTTGAGTTCCTGGAAAAACTCCACATATTTTGATTTCACTGCTGCTTAAACGTGGACTGCCAATTTTATTCCATGTTTCCTCATTCATCACTGTAGTTGAAGCTCCAGAATCCCACAACATCTCAATCTCAACATCATTTATCATCATCTTGCTCCATTCTCTTCCATCTGACGTCGCATACCTCATTCCCTCTGTTCTGTCATTCCGATTTTCTTCCTTTACAACCCCATTGACGAAATGTATGGAATAGAGTTCCTCGTGTTTTTTTCAGTTTCCACATCATGAATTGCATAATCATTAATTGATTCTCTTGTTTCTGCATCATCCGAGTAATTTTTTCCGTTTTCTTCGTCATGCACACAAGCTATCATTTTCTAGTTCTCATAGTTATGTTGGTCTTTCTTTCTTAATAAATAACAATCACGAAAATTATGCCCTCCCTTACCACATATCAAACATTTATCTTTTAGTGGACATTCATATCTTCTGTGCCCATATTCGCCACAGCAAAAACATTGGCCTGACTGTAATTCGCCGTTTCTTGGATCAGGAAGGCCTCTAGATCGATTGTATAATCTCTTGGCAATGTGTTTAAGCGAAACCGTTGGTGTCCTTCTCTGCACAGGCCGTTCGACTGCATGATTCATTTCGTTATTTCTGCTATACGAATTATCTGGTAAATTCTCTCTTCTGTAATTTCCTTGGCTTCTTAATACATTGGTGTTACTTCCATTTGTTTCTCTTGTAAACGTTTCTGAATTTCTTCTCTTTGTTGCTTCCGCGTAACTACTCTTCTTTATTACCATAATTTCTCCGTCTTTTCTTTTGATTCCACTTTTTCGTAAATTTTGGCCAGTTGATTTCGTTCTTCTACTGTCATCGATGGTTTCATTGTTAGAGCATCCTTTAATCTTCTGTCTCTGACGCGTCCAGTTATAATTTCATTGGCAATCTCATCTACCCTCATTCCTGAATTAATAACTTCACTCACTAATTTCAATACCCTGATTTCGAAGGTTGCATATCTCTCATTTTCCTCTTGTCTAATTGCAGCAAGTTCTTTAATCTTGTCTATAATAGTCAATTTAATTGTAAATGTTTCGGAAAACCACTCTTTAGCTGCTTTATCTGTTGTTTTTTCTGTTTTGAAATTTTTCCACAGTGTAGCCGCTTCATCGCAAAGGAGAAAATCGAATGCTTCTGTCCTCTTCAAATCATTCCTAGCGATCCAATCATCAATTGCCTGTATCCATATTTCAGCTTCCTTGGTACACCTGCCGTCGTATCTTCTAATTTCCATATCCAAGAGTTCTTGTGCACGTTTCGGTAGTGCGTCTCTTGCAGACTTTTTCCCTTCTCCTCGAGTCGTCATTGTGTGAACATTTTCGGCGTGGTCGCCAGTTACAACAATTGGTTCCATCTAAAGATTTATTAATATAAACACAGAGTGATCACTCTTAAATAGTAATGTATATTGCGTAATAACTAACACATTGTATCGAATTACGCAATATACTCTGAACTGTTCACATTTGGTCCTTGGCCTCTAATGTAATATCATTACTGTACTGACCTTGATTTTTATTTTCTTGTTTGATAACTTTTATTTCCTTTCTCTTTCTCATTTTTAATTTCTTTTCACTTCCGTTTTCTTTTCTGAGTCTCTATAGATCGTCCCGTTTGTCATTGCGATCTTCCCCCAGGTAATTTTATTTATTTCTTTATAAATTATTATTTAGGTATCCTCAACAGTAGGGTTGCAGGAGTGATTTGTAGTTAGGGTGTATAAAAACGAAGGAGTAAAGAATTTAGAAAGGGTGAGTTTATGTAAAAATGTATAAGAAGTGTTAGCTTATATAAAAATTTATAAACGAATACAAATATAAATTATATAAATAAATATAAAATACTATGTAATATAATATAATAAAAAATATATTTAAAATAGAACTTGCCCGTTAATCTTGATGTTGACTTCTTCGTCGTTCCACTTTTAACGTTTTTGACAATTCTTGTGGTCGGTAGTGCTGTGCACAAGCCTCTGGCGCTAATATCTCGAAATCTATTGTTTTTGGGAGATCGATTGGCAGCAATTCTGAAATTTTCTGGGAATTATTTTGCATATTCTCTGAACCGATCATGTCTTTATCTAGTAGACCGAAACTTATTCCTGGACGCATAAGGACGTCTGGCAGTTTATGATTCGTTGATTTTCATTGTTTATTTGGCGCGACTCGGTTCTTCTTAAAAGAACCTAACCCCATTTGAATGGTATTGTAGTTGTGGATTATACTGATCTATTTTATCGGGACTTCTGACACCAATTATTGTAAGAATGATTAATAATAATAATTAATAACGTCCAAAATTTATTGAGTATAAAATTGTGATATCGCGATTTGAATTCGATCTGATGGTAATAATGATCTGACTGCGATACTGGTTCAGGATGAAAAGTTGATTCTGAATTATTGGTATAAATTTTATTGCTGTGCTTTATCTCTTCTTTAGCTTCTTGTTACAATTTATTTCGAACGTGTTTTTTTTCTTATTCTGCTTATTTAAAGAAGAGTTTTTTTAAAACTACTATTCTCTATGTAGTACTTTTTAATATATTATAATATAAATAAATATGTAAATATGAATAAAGTGGAAGCACTGTATTATCTAAATAATCTTTGTTAAATTTATTTAAAGAAATTATAATTGTTGGGGTTATGACAATAAGTAGAAATAGAATTTAAATAAAGAATTAAATAACATTCAAGTGAAAAATTAATTAAAAATTCATATGTAAAAATCAATAATATTCAAGGATGAAGTAAAGGCAAGTATCAAACGATAAAATAAAAAAACTAATCCAGTAATTTTAATCAACAATATCAAAAAATAAATGAAAAATCGATATCTTTACTGTTTCATAGTCAAATGTTTTTAATAAATACAATGTCAATTGAAAAGATATCATAGGTGAAAATTGAAAAAAGTCTGTATTTATTAAAAAATTTTATGATTCATTTATGAAAGTGTTGAGATTACTGTCAATTTATCTAGCAATATCGTTTAAATTTACAAATTGCGCCAAAATCAGTTTAGTTTAAAGAACAAAATATATATATTTTTATTTAAAATTCTAATCGGTTTATTTGTTATAATTTATTATAGCACAAACTAAAGGTTAAAAAAATCTACAAATTAATAACAACACCATTCATTTTACGTAAAATTAATATTATAGATGAAATTTAGTTATCACTACCATAAGTAGCATATTTTATACATACATTCTCACAATAAATGAGATTTTTAAAAATAAAAAAATATCCTTCGAAATTATACGTAAAATTAAGCTTCAGCGGCTTGAATCTCATCGTCAACCGTGGCATCTTGAAATTGTTGATATTCACTTATTAAATCATTGAGATTTGATTCAGCTTCTGTAAACTCCATTTCATCCATGCCTTCACCCGTATACCAATGCAAGAAAGCGCGTCTCCTAAACATAGCCGAAAACTGTTCGCAAACCCTTTTGAATATTTCCTGAATGGCTGTATTATTTCCAATGAACGTCACAGACATTTTCAACCCTCTCGGTGGAATATCACAAACTGCAGTTTTGACGTTGTTGGGGATCCATTCGACAAAATACGCGCTATTTTTATTTTGTACATTTAGCATTTGCTCATCGACTTCTTTCATTGACATTCGGCCTCGGAACATTGCAGCAACTGTTAGATATTTCCCATGTCGAGGATCACAAGCTGCCATCATGTTTTTACAATCGAACATTTGTTGAGTGAGATCTTGAACTGAATAACATCGATACGGTTGAGAATGTCGGCTTGTTAATGGAGAGAAACCAGGCATAAAGAAATGAAGTCGTGGAAATGGAATCATATTCGTAGCTAATTTCCGTAAATCTGCATTCAATTGACCGGGAAATCTTAAACAAGTCGTAACGCCGGACATGGTAGCACTTACCAAATGATTTAGATCTCCATATGTTGGACTCGTCAACTTCAAAGTTCGATTACATATGTCATAAAGAGCTTCATTATCAATACAGTACGTTTCGTCACAATTCTCAACCAATTGATGGATTGATAAAGTCGCATTATAAGGCTCAACGACGACGTCAGACACCTGAAAGAAATCATAATCAATAATGTTCTAATGATCAGATGATCTTCGCGCCAGGTAAGTATACAATATTGCTGATTCAACTCTATTGCATACAAGGCTAGAGATACATTTGATATATTTCTAATTCTGTTAGGCAATACAGATGTTAGACACTTAAATTTATAATACAAATCAACTATTTAATCTAATATTCAATTTCTAACTTCTATAAATGATAACTTAAAATATGATTTATCACCTTGAAAACATTTGGTTACTTACATTTTTGGTTCACTAGGAATTTTCATCAAAATGCCTATTATGAAATATAGTATATTCAGCTAGTACATGACAATTCCATTCAAATGATAATAACATTAATCTTGAGGTCTTGTTTGACATTTCTAAACTGTTGACTAAGCAGAAAAATGTGTACAATAGTCGATGTATGCACACAAACACATTATTGGTTGCAGTGAGAAACACGTGAACATTAAATAAAACCAGTAAATGGAATAACGTTATTTATGATAAAAGAAGATCTTATATTACAGAAATACACAAATTTATCTGGGTGTTTACTTTTGCTATTTTGTTGAATTTCATTTAATATATAATACAGAAAGGGGTAAAAATAGAAATAAAATACATAAACACAACACGGTAAAAATGCATACAAACTTTTAAATTCTTTAATCATTAAATGAAAAAACATTTAAAAATTTATATATATATCTCAATCCTTTGAAAAAAAAGAAGACAGATCGAAATGTTGAATCTAATTCCGGGAAAAAAATGAGAAAATATTATAAAAGACGAAGACTACCTTCATTTTTGTAGGTCATTATGAATAGAAAATAAAAATTAGTTTGATCAATATTTTTTAAATATAAAAATTATATGAAAAGAAAAGGAAAGAAAAAATATATTGAAGATGGTATACTGAAACATTCATGATGTCTGATTGAAAACACTAATGTTTTTGTGTGATATCCTAGAAAGGTTTTTCTCAATGAAAAAGTACTAGGCAACCCTGGCAAATATATACCTCAAGCCAATGTTCCATGTAAGCTGTGCACGTGTACGCGCGCACACAAAGAAAAATGGTCTGCGCACAAAAGTTATTTAATGAGAAAAAAATATTGGCTTAATGTCAAAAACTTTGTTTAAATATCGGTTTTGAGAATGGGATTTTTATTTCTTTAGCAACGAAAAAAAATTATTTAAGTATGGTTTTATGATTGTTGAAAACAAGGGCTACTTAAATCCGTGATAATCGTGCATCACAGTGCATGGTGTAGTAAACTGCCCCTTCGACGTTCATTGTGTTTACTCTGTATGCACATGGTACCAAGTCTGATTTTTTTAAGTTGTGGATTTGCAGAAAGGTTGAATAATGACTTGCAACTTGCAAGACTAGTTTTATAAAAGTAGTGTAATATAATATAATTATATGAAAAAAATTCATTGGGGCATTGAAAATTAAAAAAATATCGTACAAGTAAAAGACAGAAGAGAGAAGAATGAGAATGTTTGTACACAATTGACACAAACAAAAAGTAGGATGTACAATGAGACAATTTATTTGCTTTAAGTAATTGTTTTATTATAGCTTTTAGTATTATCTTCAACAGTTTATTGTATCCCTACAATTAGTTTTGTAAAGAAATAAAGAGTCTATAAAATGAATAAATTGTTTTCTTGTATTATGTTTATTCTTGTGCACACAGGGCACACAATTAATTTCAGTTTGTCATATTTTGCACAGCACCAAATATTGTGCACAGGGACTTGCAAAAATTAGAGGGAACATTGTCTCTAGCCCTGTTTCCTTTCAAAGATTTAGTGTATAATTACTGTTTAAACGGGGATGTTAATTTCTTTACGTAGTATAACGCGTTGTCCGTAATTTTTATGAATGGTTGATAATCCTGATTCCATTTTACAATTCCTAACTGAAAGTGATGAACAAAATTTAAAATTTGTAATCACAAATTAAAAGAAATTGAAAAAAATAGAAAATACAATAACCAAAGGAGCAGAAGCAAAAAAAATAAAATACAAATATTATCAAAAATCAAGTGAAAGTAAAGATTCTGTTAAGTATTTTAAGTTTTTTTAGACCATTGTTTGTGGTTTAGGATAATTTTCATAATAAATAGTAGAAAACAAATATGTAGCACATCTGATAGTATAAAATAACTAAAAAAAGCTTCCATGACCAATATCCACAAATTCTTGTCGACTACGCAAAAATTCTGAAAATTCTTAGTAATATAAATAACGATACAATTTATAAAGTAATTATTTGGTTCTACAAATGTTTCAAATTGAAACCATTCGATTCTATGTGAGCTGTAACGCATAAAAACTAAAACACAACTATTGAAAAATCTTTCTTTGAGTGTTTTAATGTTAAGAATAGGATAAAAAGTAGTCTAAAAAGTACTAACCATTTGGTTTAAAATCAGGATACCATAATGGTGATTTGCTATTTTTCATTGGTAAATTCAGCGTCGTCTGTTAACATTGGTTAGGTGATCGCAAATTATTCGACAAAAATGCGTTGGCCCTGCATTTGTACATTTGATACACCCAATTCCGAAATTTAATAACCTCTATAATTCACGTTGGTGTGCACACCAGTTGAGGTGAGTCACCATTTACGTGAAAATGAAGTTATTAAATTTCATTTATTCAATTTATTAAAAATGGTTTTCAGGTAATTTTTTTAATTTAAAGTAACTTTTAAGACTTGAATTTTGATTTTATATAATTATGATATCATTATTCAAGTTCTTA
Organism: Schmidtea polychroa; assembly: GCA_959609185.1. Taxonomy (NCBI): domain Eukaryota; kingdom Metazoa; phylum Platyhelminthes; order Tricladida; family Dugesiidae; genus Schmidtea; species Schmidtea polychroa. The sequence goes on from CAUHTR010001380.1 coordinate 10,286, forward strand.
AATATTACTGTTAGTCAGCATTTATAATATAACATTGATAATAATTAAGTTTCAGGTGTTTTTTAGGAATTTTATGAAATTCAATGATTTTTTATTTGGAATTATTTCAATAAAATGTAAGTTAGATATATTTTTAACTAAATAAATAAACTAATCACCGAAGACATTTATTTTTTTAATGCAATTAGGAAAGAAGCGCCGTACATTTTTATAATCTTCTCCAGCTCATTTTCGATGGCCCCATATTTTTAATATTTATAAATGATTGCTTTAATTAAAGATTTGGTCATTCCTAGTAATCTTCCAAATTCTTGGTAATTGTCCCCATTTTGAAAGTAATTAATAAGCCGAATTTTGTCATTTTCTGTATATCTATGAAAATATTAATTTATTAAAATAATTTATTTAAATTTACGATTTGCAAATTTCTTTCTGTAAATCAAAAGATCTTGTTTTCTTTCTTGCGTTTTTTAATAATTTGAAAATAATTATATTTTAACAATATATTAACAATATGTTAACGGTTATTTATTTCGGAACAAAAACCTATATAAGAAATTTGCATGCATTTTTCATTATGGGTTTTGTGTTGGTGTGTTCAATTATTTTTCTCTCACCTTCACAAATCTTAGAACATTAAATTTTTGCACACAGGCAAGTTTGTGTGTTCCTATATTATAATTTTATTGATTTTTTTTTAGATTATAGAAACTTTTATATTCTGGATTTAGGTGTAAAGTTATTAAATTTCGGAACAATAAATTTCTACACACAGGTAAATTTTTGTGTTCCTATACTATAAATTTGTAGATTTTTTTTTAGATTATAGAAGTTATTAAATTTCGGAATTTGGTGTATAGCATGGGTATTCAACTAAATATTATGAAGGGCCAAATTTTTCTTATAACGGCAATCGAGGGCCGTATCAATTAAAAAGTAGTTAGTTTTGTAGCGGATTACAAAGTCTTAAGTTCAAATATTATACATAAAAAAAGTACCTGTGCGTTTTTATGCAGATATCATCAAATATTTTTATATATGTGTAATATTCCAAGATATTGAAAGGGCCTTTTTCAAATTTCGGCGGGCCTGATCTGGCCCGCTGGCCACCAGTTGAATATCCCTGGTGTATAGTATATAGAGAAGAATGTCTTCCATAATTGGCCAAGAAAATTTCTTAAATAAATTTAAATAATTTCTTCCAATTTTCTGTCAAGCAAAATAAATTTTCACAAACCTACCAAAAGTTCATGTATACCTATTTCAACCACAGTGGGTCTAAAAATTAGCCAACTACTTAGATCCTTTCAATGTCAGAAAAGGTAAATAAATTTAAAACTAAAAAGATTTTTAGCGAATTTAGAAGAATATCAGTAAAGAAACTGATAATATTTACTGAATATGATTCGATTTTAAAAAATTCTCATCACCATTTTTAAATTAAAGTTTATTTACCTTTGGCGATGGAACACAGGAAAAACTACAAACGATTCGATCAGGGAATTCCTCTCGAATCTTACTGATCAAAAGCGTTCCCATTCCAGCTCCGGTTCCACCACCAAGTGCATGAACTATTTGAAATCCTTGTAAACATTCACAATTCTCTGATTCTTTCCTAACTACCTCAATGACATTGTCAATCAGTTCAGCGCCATCGGTATAATGCCCTTTAGCCCAATTATTTCCCGCTCCAGTACTACCAAAAATGAAATTATCCGGCCTAAACAAATTTCCCACAACACCACATCTTAATGAATCCATTGTTCCTGGCTCCAAATCAGTTAGAATTGCTCTTGGTACAAATTTTCCTCCTATTAAAAACATTTCAAACTTAGAAACTTCTTTAAAATATCACCAACCAGTTGCTTCGTTGTAATAAACACAAATCCTTTCCAGTTGCAAATCACTGTCACCTTTGTAAAATCCATCAACACTAATTCCATGCTCATCTGATATTACTTCCCAAAACTAAAAAACAAAATTCCTCTTAGAGTGAATGTCAGATTAACAAATAAAAAGATCTTTACCTTTCCCCCCATCTGATTACCACATTGGCCTACTTGAATATGAACAATTTCTCTCATGCTGAAGACGGATTGAAATTTCTATAGTAATAAAAACCAGGCGGATTCAATAATTCAATATAATGAGATCAATTAATTTTATAAATATCCTAGTTTGTAAAGGGTAAAGGTCTAAAGGCAAAGAATTAGGAGTCTTTTTATCTTTTCAATTTATACGATTTTCCTTGATAGAACCTATGTAAGATTTATCATAATTTTGGCTTTATTTATATTTGCATCTGTCATTCTAGCACTCGTTATGGGGGGAGATTAATGAATCCGGCCATTCGAAGCTAATTAAGCAAGTTAAAACATTACATTCATGGTAAATGAAATTTCTTTAAGCCAATAATTAATCTGTGACGGGAATTTCATTTTTCTGCTTTGAAATTGAAAAAACTTAACTTACTCTACCTCTCAACAATAAAATGTTTAGCCTAAATTTGTAAGTTTATTTATGGGTGGCTTGAAAACTAAGTTATTTCATTATCATCATTTATATTAGAAAGTGTGCTGTGAATAATTTAACAATAGGCTCCAATAAGCCATTATGCATAAAAGAAAGCGGAACAACAAAGTCTGTCGCTTTCTGTTAGACGATATATTCCATGTTCAAAATCCTGATATCCAGTATCGTATAATAAATCTTTGGATTGGTTCTTAGATGTTGTTTCAAGTAAACAGAATTATTTTTAACAATGAAACTTTTTTGCCAAGGGGCTTTCTAAGACAGCAGAAAGACATGGAATTTTTTTTTCTCAGTCGGTACTACGGGAACAAATTACGAAATCCCCATGGGTATTGTCATGATCCTACTCAATGTTAATAAGGACATCCTCGTACATCGAAATAACTGAATATGACACTTAAATTTGATAAACGATGATACGGGCCAAATTTGGTGTGATTAATTGGAAAATTTTATAAGCCTGTCAAAAATGAGGAAAGAAATTGAAATAATAAAATCAAAATTGCAAGGTGAAAAGAAATATCTTAAATATTCTCAAATTACTACCGGTATATCATACATTTCCAAGGTCACATTTATTGGCTGTCGTCAGCTTACGTCAAAACGGATAAAGAATAAACAGAATATTTTTCATAAAAGATCCGAAATGCAAAACTTGAAAATACTTAATTTCAATTAAAATACAATTCAGACTGTGTAGCAGATCATAAGGCAGACTTTATTTTACCAGTGTACAGAGAGACTAAATGCTACAAGAAATAAACATGATCGGGTTTTAAGGATAAATGAGAATTTCATGATCAGTGAAACACTTGAGTTTTGTATGGAATAGATTCTTATATGTATATATGAATATCAAAGGTTACCATTGACCTTCCAATCAATACCAATGGAACCGCTAGCGACAATTGTGTCCATTGAAACATCACCATACAAATCCAGCACAATATTCAAATAGAAATCAACAAGTTAATCGAATTTATATTTATCATACATTTCATTGAATAAATTTGAACAGGAAACTCGCGCCTTCAGCTTTGAGCAGAGAAGAAATCCACCGGATAATTTGCGATGTAAAGAATACGTTTCCTCAGGCGGGGAAGTCAATCTGTGTTCCAGCATCACTGGGATGAGTTCCTTGATCCGCTTTGTCGTCGACTGTCGGCCAAAATCGAACGGTTTAGTGGAAGTGAAAACTTCTCCCAGAATACTAACAGCATCAATATGAGCTTGCTCCATAATTTGTGTTTCAAATCCTGTGAGGAATCCCAATTTCCGGGAATAATTCAATATTTGTTCCCGATCTTGAACCGATGCATATTTGATAACTTTTAAGTAATCGTCAACAAATTTCTTCGGGTATTCTCTCGAGGCCCCAAAATCAATCAAATAAATCTGATGAAAGTTGTTATGAATAATTATAGTGCACATATTTACCTTGCACTTGTCCGTGTTGAATAGGAAATTCGCCCAATTAGGATCCGTTTGCATAGTTCTCAATTCAAACAGCTCTTTTAAACATAAACGCATCATGTGGTAACCTACCTACATTAATCCATTGATTACTATAAAGGTGTGAGTAATAATAGTAATAAATATAAAAAAAGTTTTAAAGGAGCAACAAATTTAAACGGCAGACTGACGAAGAGGATCAATTCCCCCATATATTACAATTGTTTGTTGTTTGTGTTTATTATTTAAAATTGAGCCATCATTTTCGCTATTTGAATAAAAAGATTCAAAATATTGATGTTTTCTTTACTCTTCATATGGATGATGATGATGATAATAATAATTATTATAATTATTATAAGCTGCTAACACATCTACTAAATTATTTTTTAAATCCGGTTCAAAAGTTAACGACATAACTCCAAGTATTTATTATATGACATATTGTATAATTTTAAACAAGTTTTCAGCGTTGAATAAAATATTTTCAAAACCATTTATCAAAATACTTCAATATTTAAAGCATATTTATTTAAAAAATTTTCATTAATAAAACTTTTTTTAAAAAGCTATTTTAATTCAAAAATTTCAACTTAAAAAATCCAATTTAAAAATTATTTAAAGGTTATTTTAATAGTCAATTATTTACAATTTAAAATTATTTTGATAAATCATTGAAATATTTAATTCTCAGCTGAAAACGCCTCACAATAATTATAATAATATTATAAGAACTTTATTTTCCAATTTCGCTACTGATTATTTTTTCCATTGAATTTATTAAAAAGAGAGCTTGAAGACTATAAATCAGTAATATATCGATGTTTTTGATACTCACGAATTCGCCTGAAAAGGGCAGTACCGAAAATTCGTGAATATCAAAACAACATCGATACATTTACTGATTTAAAGTCAAGTTTTTTTAATAAATACAGTGCCAATTGAAAAGACATCAGTGGTTAAAATTGAAAATAGTTCTTATAATAATAATAATAATAATTATTATTATTATGAACGAGTTGAATTAATAAAATAAATATAAATATCGTAGTTAATAAATCGACTTGATATGAAAAATCTTACCCAATCTCTAATTTCTTGATCTAGTGTCACGCATTTATCCACCGAAACGCCCTCTACAAATTCTGTTGTTAACACTTGCTCCGTTGAAAGCTCTGGTATGACTCCAGGCACAATAAATACGGGATCATTTGAGAATATTTTAGCAAAATACATTCCAAATTGAGCCTCTCGCTTATAGTCGCATTCCCATGCCAGTTCTCGCTTGAACACCTGATAACGAGAAATTGTTTGAATTGAACTGCAATTAAATCGTGATATTTTCCAGAAAATTGTTGCAAAAATGAAACATCAGGAAATATTTTGATATGTTTGACCGTTAATCTAACCTTAATTTTTTCCCTGATATTCTTTTGCTATATTGTTCTTAGGGCAATTAGAAGTTGTTACTTTTATGTGATATTAGCAGATGGTCAAGACACAAAAAACTTCCTTATTTGAGTATCTTTAGATAAGGATAGGTTCTCTAACTAACTAGATCAGAAACAGATCCTCCCTACATGATATCTATAAATTATGTTAATAAGTTATGTGATTAATTATGTGATTATTACCTAATTATATAACTAGTTAATTTATGATATAATTGTTATGTGATTCCATCGTTACAATGATATAATACTCGATGATATACTGCAATATTAAGTGCCATTTCATAACAGGAGTATTTCCTTCCATTATTACATAGACCTTATTTAATCACGTTATTACTACATAACTGCACACCTTCTAACGTTATTATATAACATTATGTCGTTTCAAATACCTATTATTTTACAAAAGACAAAAACAGTTTATAGTTAAAGTTCAAAGATAAATTGGAATATTTGAGAATTTAGGTACAGTTTTTAATTTGATAACTTTCAACGAATAGAATTTTTTTTAATAAAACTTAAAAATAAAATCTCAATCAAAATGCTTTGATGTGATTACATGTATCGATTATAAGGTTAGCTTTTCCTTGCAATGATATATTTAATTGATTAAGTTTTTCGACAATATCCACCAAAAACCATAAATCCATTAACCACTCACCATTCCTTAATTCTGGTAAGGGTCTGCTTTTCGTTCATAAACAAATCAATTTCTTCTCGTAACTTATAAAACCGCTGTAAACATCTTCCACTGCTTAACTATTTGACTTGACTGGAATATACACCGTCACCATATCCAGAATCTAATTATTTCAAGAACTCCTTAATGCATGTGATCGAATGTAATTGCCTAACATGATCAATCGATAATATATTATATGGCGCCCTTTCAACAGAAAATTTACCACTTTTTTTTATAATCACAACCACTTGTGTAACTCAATCCATGTTTATTAACCACTTGCGCTATATTGACGTGCCAGGCACGTCTTGATGATTTTTTTCAGAACTGCAAGTGACGAGTATACCACGTCGATAGTATTATAATGCTAAAAAAATAATATATTTTTTATTTTAGTCTCATTAACCCATATTTATTATTGTTGTGAATAATTATTTATATTCGTGTAAATCTTTTATGTAAGACCCTACCCTCGCGCTAAGCACTGGTCAAACCTCTGAGCTCGCTGACGCGGTGAGGCGTCGATGCCTTACGATACTTTATATGGTAGAGCGCGGATCAGCTAACGAAAAGTAAATCATAGCGCAAGTAGTTAATCTCATTTAATTCCTTTCTAATTTCAAAAAACTCGATTTTACCACTATTTTAACTTCATCTTCAAAGTCATCTATTAATTGTCAAATAATTCGATTACTTTTTGGATCCTTTTACGAATCACAAATCGCACTATTCGTAAGTATACTTTCAGTTGTACATTTTTATTGCATTGATTATGTCATGTCATTAAAAATTCATTGTGAAACTAGTTCGTTTCATATGTGATGATGGAGATATTTTGCATCATCGGATTGTGTGAAGTGTCCTCGAGTCACCAGCATCTGGTCGTAATGGAGTCCTAGAGGGGAAATCGTTACAGTCATCTCTGGCGATCATGGAGTTAAAATCTAGCACCGAATAGAATCGTTAAAAGATCATCGAAACCCGGCATTATATTACGTAACAGTATAGACTCTCACAATAGCTGAAATGAACCCTAGTCACTGTGGAGACAACAGTCACTTTTTCAAAGTACTAGTTCAATAGAATGCATTTTGTAAAACCACCAGGTTGTCAGTTAAATAATTAGGAATTATGAGCCGAAATTAGTATTCTTTAGATCAGGGGTGGGCACGCATGAGGTCCTCGAGAGCCAAATACAGGTTTCCCCTGTATTACAAAGAGCCACAACACTAAAAATTCAGATCTCAATGGGAGTCACACAGCTCATCAAAGAGCCGCACTTGCCCACCCTTACTTTAGATCTTTAAATTAGATCTTTAAATCCTATAATTAATATTCAAAGTACCCAGTCTACATGGATTTTGAATGTATTTAAATAATTTAACGTTGTATATTTATTATTTGGGATGATGTTGTTATTTGTTAAATTTTTTGTATGAAAACAATTTTTAATTTTTAAATTATTTTTTGTATTAATTTAAAAAATTTTTGTATAATGTTAAAAATTTTTTAATATTATTGTGTTTCGTTTTCAATACTACGATTCACATCAACCGTCAACAGGCCCTATATCAAGTATACACTCAGTACGAGTTGAGGCAACAAATTCATAGTTTGAATCTCATCCCGGCCCACCAACTGATTGGTACCGAAGGCGTCAATTGCACCACGGTTTGTACGGGGTGCTCTATGCTGGTGACCAGGATTTGGGTTAGGTTAACTACTCATCATAGATTTGTGTGCCGCGAGTCCTCCTCCCAAAGAACCTCAGCAGAAGCCAAAGAGTAAACAGATGAAACGAGCAGAGGAATGCGAGACAGAGGGCCAAGAATGTTAAGTTAAAAGATTCCATCCAATATGGACTTAAATCTCGACGGAATGAAGTTCTCCATCAACATGGGAGACTAAATATTTGACCTCGATAAACCTTTTGCATATGTATAAATGAAAAACTTGATGATTATCATTTTAATTTCCATTAAATAGTTTCGCTTTAATTCCTCGTTTCGAATTCTTCGATTTTTATGTATTATTTGTAATAGTCAATTACGATACTTGTAAAGTTTCAACAATGAGATGATATTTTACTCCTAGTTTGAGGACCTTAACTTCTAATTTGCTAGTACATCATTTGTATTTAATCTTTTCTTGTTGACGTAAGACCCCCTATTAGCAGTCCAGGACCCGTTTAATACATCATAATGAGGGGTAGTTTTAGCAATGACCTTTTCATAGGCTCTCGACTACTATGTACAGTTCCAACATGGTCCCGATCATGGGTACATAGGTAGGTAATGAATAGTAATGAAGGCGTTTGCATGGATATTTCCCCAACTAGACTATTGAACTCATATTGTCAACTTCATATTTCTTTTCCCAAAACGTCAACAATATATATAAATATTGATAAATAATCAATAAAGAATAATCGGTAATATTATATGATCAATAACAATAATTTTAAAAATCAATAAAGATAGATAATCAATAAACATTCAACCTGAAGCGCTTTATCCAAATGGAGGCCCGGTGGCAGAAAGCTACCAAATCGCATCATGCTCATGAGATTGTTAACGTCACTATCGATGCTGCGTTTGACACCTGGATATTGGATCTTGATAGCGATTGAGTACCATTTTGTGCCAACACTGCCCGATGGACCTGACCAATGCTTGCAGCCGCGAATGGTTTTTCATCGAAATCAGTGAAATGCTGCATCCATTGACCACCCAGTTCCTTAGCCATGACGGCCCGCATTTGTCTAACCGGCATGAAATCGGCATTTTGGCGGACTCGCTCGAATATCTCGTGAATTTCAGGATGCATGAATTCACTGTCCTGGATACTTAACACCTGGCCAAGTTTCAACGCAGCTCCACGAACTGTGCAGAGGGAATCCACGATTCTTTGTGCATTGGCCTCTGTGAGAAACACGTTCTGCGGCTTGACAGAGTCATCATTGCTGTTCCAGTTCAGTTTTCGTCGAGTCGATTCCGCGAGAGCACCGGCACCGAGACGGGCAAATAAACTGCCAAATGATAAAGCACGCCCAATTTCTGAAGACGGAACTTTTCGTTCTTGACCAAATTTTACATTCTTTTTTTCGGTTATTTTCTTTTCAACTGATTTCTCTATATTTGTGGCATTTTCTGCCGATTTCGTGGATTTGAACAATATTTCTGGATGCTTTTTGCGAAAGTCTTCAATTAATTGTTTATCAACAGCGTCCAATTCAGATTCAGGTGTTATAGATGTAGTGGAAGATACATTCATATTTGTCGTTACTTGATGTTTAATAATATCATTTGAACCATCACAACCATTAGAATTGCTGAAATAATGTGAATTGAATTTATACTTGAGTACCGAACTTGTTTCAAAACAAATTAAAGATATTCCATTGATAAAAGCATGAGGAAAACTGACTGCGTCTTTAATAATTTCACTTTTATTATGTAAAATTTTACAATCTTGACATTTAAAGTCAATAGGAAATTTCATACGGCTTATCTCTTTCCAGTAAACATCTTGGATAATTTTAAAACCACGTAAGACTGATGCGAAATCATGAAGTTTTTTCATATAAATAACAATTGTTTGTAACAATAAAAATAATTTTCTGTTAAATAGTTTAGACAAGCAAATAAAAATAAAAATTTGAAACGATAAAATAATACTAGCTTCTTTTTCTTAAAATTAAATTTATAAAATATTATAAAATATTCAAATTTAATTTGAATTTTTTTAAAAACACATTAAAAAAACAAACAATTTTTCAAAATATATTTCAAAAAATATATCAAAATATGTCGTTTCAAGTATTTTAAAATATTAAGGGCAACATAAAAATTTTATTTCTTACTTTAATTACTATGGATATTTTTAGCAGTACAATTTCTTAAAAGGTTTAAATCAGCCATGGTCAACCGGTTGCATTTACATCTGATATGTGGACATTTTTGCAGAACATTGCGTACATGTGCGTCATGGCTCACTGAATATCTCCTAAATGGGAACTAGAGTATGCAATTTTGAAGACATGGGAGACGGCGGAACGACACGCATGACAAAACATCAGTGTTCGTCTGAGTGAATGTGCCAATGAGTGGACAGTTCATGACAACTGATCAAATATTATTGCAGCCATGAACTTGTTTGGATGACTGGTCAGATCAACGTTATTTTACTCACACATTGAAATTGGTAATTAGCGCTGGTTTTAAAGTTACTGACATAGCCAGCATGCTTGGTGCAGCCAGGAAAATGGCTGCACATTTCAAACGCAACATTGTCGCAGCTCAGGATTGTCAACAGTTGGAAAATCGATTAAAACTTGTGGACTATATATAAAGAACAACTCAGAAGAAAATTCGAATAAGATTTTTGGGAAAGCTAATCATCGAACTGAGTGTGAATTATGTAAATTACCAACTAGATCACGCCATAAAATAAATTATTAAAATAAATTAGAGAGAAAGTCTATAAATATTCCAAGACTCGTAAGAATTCGTTCCTGATAAATCGCGTGAATAATCTTTCAAAAAATACCTTTTTATCTAATATCATTTTTAGCAACATGCGAAATAACACTACAGGCTCATTAGAAATCGCCATTTTCAAAAACACATTAAAAAAAACAATTTTTCAAAATATATTTCAAAAAATATATCAAAATATGTCGTTTCAAGTATTTTAAAATATTAAGAACAACATAAAAATTTTATTTCTTACTTTAATTACTATGGATATTTTTAGCAGTACAATTTCTTAAAAGGTTTAAATCAGTCATGGCCAACCGGTGGCCCGCGAAGCGTTTTGATGTGGCCCAGACACAATTTTAAGCATCAAATCAATAATTGTCTTTTTTAGAATTCATATTCGAATTAAACATGTTTTTAATTTAAAAATTTGATTCTAAGTTTACTTGAATCGCAAAAACGAGTTATATTTATTTAAATGAATTTATTGTGGCCCGTGATAGTATTTTCCCGAAAATTTGGCCCTTTGATTGATTTGGATTGGCCACCACTGGTTTAAATAAAGAGAAAAAAATTATTTGTTAATCGAGCTTTAAACTTTCTTTTTCGTTGCCAATATTCCAAATTCTTTCTACTTTAAGTATTAAGTTGTTATTAAATTTAAGTTAATTTAAATCTTTCTATAATAATTATATTTATATAAAGACTATGAACTTCATCCTATATTCTTAATGCTGTTGGCGTTCCGAGTTTTTAATTTATTGCCTTGTTATGACATCTATTGCTCTTAATCTATTAAAGGTTTTTTTCTGTCATCGTTACACTTAAGACTAAGTGATTTTTGGATAAAGTTTCTTTTGTGTTACGTGATTGAAAAGTAATGTCATGTGAACTTCGTTATCCAAATAACTCCTCATAAATTCTCTTTTACGGGTTTTTGATTACTAATAGAAGAAATTAAGTTATTTTTTATCCATTCTGTTCTTAATTTTTACTTTTATGAATTAAATTATCCTACTTTTACACACATGCTCCCGATGAATGTTAATCGTTGCAACTTTATGCAAGTGTTCAGCGTGTGGTATCAAACAAAATTTTTGTCGATTCAAACAAACGGAAATTTCCTGACAGCAAGACAACTACATGACCAAAGGCAAATACTTCCAGCACGTCAAATGACTGTTACTTCACGACAATGCACCCGTTATGATGGTTCACGTTGGTACTGCGCAACGCCGGCGGAAGACTCGAAGCAGGTGAACGCCTATGTAAGCACTACACCCTCGAGCTCTTCCTATTCAGGTTCTCGACAGCCGTTAGAAGGACTTATGCCTTCAATACATCGAACGTAACAAAGCTCAGTCATTCCTATGTGCACATACAGTACTCTTAGAAATTTCTATTATAGACTGCTTTACATTAAGCAAGACAATGAAGATCAACAATGAAAGTTTTATTAATCGAACTATGAATACATCACCAAATCATGCACATACTAATTTACAAAAGGAGTCTAAATGATATTACAGCAGTTTATCATGGCGATTCAGGAGGATTACTACATTTATTCAGACCAGAAAGAAGTGTCCTCGACGAGGAGGTCGCCCAACTCAAAATCGTTAGCATTCCACCTCGTCCCATGGCGAATTTACTGGGGAAGATACGTGTTAGTTGGGCTATGACAGTCTGGGCGGCTGCTTGCACCTCGGTTTCCACATGACGTTCGCGCTTCCTGTGGCTCCGTTCAACGTGAGACAACTGGTGACGTTTTGGCCTAGATGGGACCACTGGAGTGAAAGTGATCGATTTCGACAAAGAAAATGGAATTGCGACGACACTCATGTCTCTAATGGCCACTTCCGGCGTCGATGGAGTTGGTACGGAAGATTTATGTCCCGGGCACACTCGACTACTAACATTGATTGAAGCTTCCGTCAGGTGATGGGTGGGAAAGATGTTTGATGCGTCTGCTGCTGGGAGTTCGCAAATACGACTTTTGATCTCCTTTTTGGTCTAGATTTTGTAGTTATAAATAAATCTTCTTTAAATGTATGAGTAAACGTTTCTTCATTATAACCGGTTATTATGATCAGGATTTTTTCTTTTTTCTCAGTTTCGAATGCAGGAAGTGGTACTATACATTGATTAGATTCGAATTTGTTATATAAATTTGAGAAATCAAATCTTTTTACATTTTCAATAGTCTCAAATGTAATACTGTATGATACTGATTCACACTTTGAGGTGATATAAAATGTATTATCATGATTTTAATTGTTGTCATAAGCCATTTGAGTTACTGAAAAATATTTTTCTTCGTTATGAATGAAAATTATTTTATTTTTTTTAATTTGTTCAATCTTTGCGTATGCGATTGTAGATTTACTGTAAAATGGAAAGAGTTTATACACAAAAGTGAAATCCAACAAAGCAAATTCTCAATTACCATACAAATATATCGGGGTTTTGAAGATCAATTATGAATTTGCTTGCTTGATTGTTTGGATGAATTAGCGGACAAGTATTGCTCGGTAAAATAGTATAGAAATTTACTTTACTAAATCTTTTGATGATATCCATGTCGGGTTTTGATATCAATGCCAAATATTTTGAATTCAAAATACTTTTCGTGAAGGAATGACTTGTAATTCTTGTTCATAAAATTTCCCTTGTATAATATTTTGATCATGGTCTTTAATGATATACATTACTAGATATTGTTAAGGTATTGATTTTCGAAATTACAAAGACTTCATCACTACAGTTTGTATCAAAGTTTTTTGTGAATGGAGATACACTAATTTTACTAATTCTAACATGATCACCTATTTTATATTTGGGTTTTTAATTTTTTCAGCCTTTTTCGAAAACTGTAAATCAATAGATTGTTTTGATGAAATATCTACAGGTCTTAAACCTTTCAAACCTTAGTGCGACGAATGATTATAACCATATATAATTTTTGGCAAAACATTTATCCACGTCTTATTACCTTGATGCACAAACAAATTTTCAGCTTATCTCTCAATGTTCGATTAAATCTTTTAACATGAGCGGCTTAGAATTGAGAGTGCACAAAGTAATGATTGATTTTGAGTTTATCCAGAATTTGTTTCACTTTACTGTTTTAAAATTCCTTTCCTACAGGAAAATAATGAATTTGATAGTACAAATATTTTACCTAAATCTGTTTGTAAATTGTCTAGACATTCCATCTGTAAACATGAGTTTAATTGCTTTGGATATTTCCTCGGCAGACTTAGCTTCGGTATGAATAACTCGAGAAAAACGGCTAAAAACATCAATGCATGTCATAATATACCTGTATCATTTATTAATCTTAGAATAAGGTATCATTTCCTTCAAATCCATTTGCCATAAATCTGTTAGATGATGAGGGTAGACCAATCACTACATTCACTTTAGATAAACATTATAGAACAGGGCTAGGCAAGTACAGGGTTAACTTGTACGCCGAAGAACGCCAGTAATAAAAGTCTTCTTGTAGATCTCCATCTCTGCAATCCGTATCAACAACACAACAATCCAATTTCCCAAACAAGAGCCAATGATTGAACAATAACTTTCATCGATATTCATTTGTGTAAATAAATATGTGTTCAAATTTTATAATGATCCATTTTTTCTTATTGAATTGTATATAATTTTAATGCCATCTGTGTTAGGGGTAATAATTTACCGGGATTTTGAAAAACCGGTAATTCGGTATTTTTTTTACATTTTTACCGGTTTACCGGTAATTTACCGGTAATTTTTATAAGCTTAGTATGTATTAAAAATCAAAATATTTACCCAAAAAACCCTCTACTAAATGAATACATGTTTCGGCTACAATATATTTTGAAGTAAAATTTTGAAAGTGCGAACTGGAGACCCTTGTAGTTAAAAAACAAACCAAACAAACAACTAATAAATGAAATAACACAAAAAATGAATGTCTTATATTAAAAAACTTTTGGGAAATCCATTTATTAAAATAATATTAAAAATACAGTAAACCCTCCAACTGCGCGGTTTTTCATTGCGCGGTTTTGCAATTGCGCGGCCAAACCTTTAATACCAAAATTTCGATCTGCGCGCTAAAAATTTCGTAGCTGCGCGGTTTTTTTTTGTTTTTGTCTATTTTAACAAGAAAAATCATGTCAATTTAATTTTTTATGGTGAATCCCGTAAAACTACGAATACATATGGTAGTGAAAATAGTGATTCATCGTATTTCGATGCACTGTATTTTTTATATAAAAATAATAAAGGCAGTTTCATTTTTCTAGTGATGTGGTTAGGATTAGGATGTAAAATTACATAGTTTTAATTAATAGATATTTATACAAGTGTTTATTTAATTAAAAATATATTAGTATTAAATTCAAAAAAATCTTATTCGTGTGCATTAGATATAACCGTAATAAAAAATTATTACATCAATTAAAGAGTGTTATAAAGTAAGTATAAATAAAATTTTTGATTTTTGATTTAATACTCATTTTGATTTAATAGGTTTTTAATAATTTCTACACCTTATATATCAAGGGTGGGCACGAATGAGGTCCTCGAGAGCCACACAGCTCATCAAAGAGCCGCACTTGTCTACACCTGGTTTATAGTTTATCAAAACTAACATGATAAAGTCTATTTTTAAGTGACTTTGTAATTCTTTCTTTTATAATTTGATAATCAATATTTTATTTTAAATTTTTGATGTTAAAATGATTTGAAAATTGTTTTGTGTTTAAAGATGTGCAAAAACTCTTGTAAATATAACATTTCCCTTAAAACCAGAGGTAAATATTTCTTATATTTTAAATCTCATAGGAACAAACTTAATAATATTGTCGGGAAATACAAAAATATAGGAAGTACTACAAAATAAATTTAAAAAGCAGTAAAATTTTCAAATTCAATTATCAAAAATTCAATTATCAATGAGCCGCAGTTTACTCAACGAAGAGCCGCATATAATAATGGAAAAAGCTGGCAAAAGAAAAATATTGACGTTAGAGGCAAAACTTGAAATTGTGAAGCAATTAGAAAATGGCGAAAAAATGTCTGTTTTAGCTAAGAGACACAATATGAACGAATCCAGCATAAGGAGGATTAAATATAATGCCGAAAAAATTAAAAGTTCAGTAGTTTGTTCTACATCGCTAGCTGCAAAAACATTAAAAAAACCACGAAATCCAATAATAGAGAAAACAGAAAAAGTGTTAAGCTTTTGGATTGAAGATCAAAATCAAAAGAGAATGCCACTTAGTGCTGTTTTTAGGACTGTTTTTTAGTTCTTGTATTGTTTTTTATAATTTTTATTTATGTTAAATTTTTATTAATTTTTATAATAGTAATATTAATTATGTAAAAGCAATGAATTGAGACTGTTTTTATTAGTTTTTATGTTTATATAAATGTAAATATGTATATTAGTCGTTGAATAAAGACTTTTTATTATATTTTTTAATATTTTTGTAATATCTGGAACCTAACCCCATAATTACATATAAAATCGGGTTCACAGTGCGCGGTTTCGGTTTGCGCGTTGTTTTTGTGGAACGTATCTACCGCGCAGTTGGAGGGTTTACTGTATTATAAAATATTATAAAATATCACAAAATTCCTTTATTTAGCTTAGTCTCAATTGCAATCTTCACTGCTAATTTAGCATAAATTACTTTTCAAAGTAGGCTCTCAATTAACACATTATGCTCAGGGTTTCATCATTCATGCTGGATCTGTATCTTGTGCAAATTAAACCAGCGGCGGAGAAAGCCCTTTCGGACTCTACGCTAGTCGGGCGAACTGTTGAAATATATTTCAGGGCTTTCTGTAAATATTTGCCTTTAATATTTTGTTCCTTAAGATATAACATTTCTTTTCTTATTATATTTAAAAGCCCAGATGGAGTCTTCGGATCACTGATCTCTTCATCTACATTTATATTAATTCTATTTTGAATAACTAAATTTAGTTTTTCTTTCATTGAGAGCCCTGAAGATGTTCCTGCAGAAGTCGATGGAATCGCAGATCCAATAGTTAATTCTGGTTCTTCACAAAATATTTCAGATTCGTATCAATATTTGCGGAATCGCTTTTTGAAAAAGTTTGAATTATTTCAACAACCTTCTTTGATATAACTATTTTGTTAATTGTATTGAACACTCCATAACTATTTTCACCACATGAACGTGGTTCATGAAGATAATAAAAAATATCAGAATACATGGTTCTTCTTTCGCTTATTCTTAATATTAGAGCTTCGTTCAACTCGTTACTAATAAGTGTTTTGATTGCCTAGTTCATCCAGCATAAACTTAAGAGTTAAATCCGCAATGTATAGGTTAGTGTCTCTCGAACAAAGAGTTTCCACCGCCACTTTAATCGGTTGCAAGGCCGATATAATATTTGATTCCAAATTAAGTTCCTTTTACGATAATTCTAAATCTGATTTAATATCGATTAGAGTTTTTCGAACGCAATTTTTTATCTGATAGAATCTTTCCAACATATCAAGCAAACTACTCCAACTTATCTTTGTGTCAAGTATTAGCGAAAGCTCTTTATCAAATTCGACCATGACATGTTTTTTCGTCAATTTTTACTGTTGATCTACGAAAAATTTCAACAACTTTCCGAATTTTTGATATTATCGGACCAATACATTCGTGTTTAATTGAAATTGGCATATCCGTTCTATGTTCTATTTCTTTTTCGTCCCTTTTCTCCTCTTCACTTCTAGTTACAGTTCCCTGTTTATATTCAGTATCAGCATCAACATCAGCAGCTCCCTTATTTTCGTCCGAAATATTATCCGAAAAAGATTTTTGATAAAGCACCTTAATTACGGCTAACTTGATGCTGTGTACGAAACATAGCTGATGATGACTAACATCAATCAATCTGTCTACCTTTTTCATAATCTCGGCTCCATCCGTAGTAATTGAAATTACATTCTCCGTTGGAATATTGAATTTTTGGAGTTTGTTTTGAAGATACGTGATACATTTATCGGCAGGCATTGATCCTTTAAGCCTTACCAAACCCAAATTCCAATATACATCATCATACGAGTGAACATTCACATTCATAAACCTTCGATTCTTCAAAGACGTCCATTCGTCTAAAGTCAAGCTGAATATTTCACCACGGCTCATCCTTTCTGATAATTCGTTGACGGTTTATTGTTGTATTTTGTCAACATAATCCATAACTATTCTTTTTATCGTCATTGATGATTTAGGGATTTCACATCCTTTTGATTTAAACAATTCTTGCAGATCGTATGAAGTGCAAATCTTTTTAAATGACAGGCAATCTCGTGCCGTCAGTCGCGATAAAGCAGCTGGAAATGAGTTGTCAATGGTTTTAATTTGTATGAATTAGTTGGAAATTTTAGTTCGAGGATTAGTATCATCCGAAACGGAAATGTTGGAACTAATTTTAGAGTTACATGATTCAACAGCTTCTATGTTAAGTGTTTCTCTCTTTAGAAGATTAATGCTGTGTTTTCTGATAAGGTGATTATGCAAGCCACTTGTGCTTCCGCCAGCGCATTTTATCGTTGTATTACACCTTTTGCATACATCTGAATTTCCGTCTTTCATGCGCGTAAAATTATTTCAAAGATCTTTCTTTCTTGCTGCAGACATCGATAAGCTATAATAGTTTACAATAAATATTTAATTAGAATTTAATATTTTAATAATTAAATTTAATAATAAAAATAATAATAAGTTTGCTTTATTTTCAGTGTTATTATTTTATTGTGATTCATTAGAAGGAGAAAGCACAGAATAACCACCTACTTAAAACAGAAATTGTCAATCACATCATTTTGACAAGTATAAAAATTTAATCATGATAAAGTTTACAGAAAAAAATAACTCATTGTTCAAAATTGAATTTTATTTTAAATATCTCATGGTAAAACTTCTTGATATTGCAGATATTCTATTGCCCGTGACTCACCAATAAACACTGGATACAAAAGGTCAAACGTTGTGATAAAATAACGTCACGTGTCAGTACTCTATAGCGTTAAAACATTACAAAACTTTACCGGTTTACCGGTAATTTATTGAAAAAAACCGGTAAATGTAAATACACTAATATGGAAAAATTTACCGGTTAACCCAGTGTTGTCCAAACTTTTTTGAGCCACGACACACTTGGCTGAATTAAAAATTTTCGCGGCACACTTAAATTTTTTTTAGCTTTATTTGCACTTTTTTATTGCACTTTTACTAATCTTTTAATAAGAAATGAAAAACTTATTTACCTGAAATAAATTTAATGTAAAATATTTTAAATTTAGAAAAACATTTAAATTTAGAAAAAAAACATAGTTAATGAGATTTATGTGCTTGATGTTCCGAACAAATAAGTTCCAATCGTGGTGGAATTTTTGACAAACAAACTCTTAATTCTTGATCAATGTTAACCATACGTTCCCGCTTCTTTGATTTAATTGTGGTAAGAGTTGAAAATCCCAGTTCACAGAGATAAGAAGAACCAAATGATAATAATATTACAATAGCCTTCTTACTCAAATTTGGATATTCGTCTTTAACAAAAACCCAAAATTCAGACAATTCTTTCTGAGAAAATAATATCTTCAAAGTTATATCGTTTCTCAAATTAATGAGGTTTTCCAGCTCAATTCCTGACAAATTTGTCTCATATATTTCAACAAATGGATTGATTACCCAAGTCACTATTTCTAGTAAGAAATATAAATATGATAGTAAACAAATGAATTTCGCACTTAATTGACTGATTAACATTTAAATTTGAAATAACTGTTAAAATATCCACAATTCAATTTCCTTTTATTAAGTTGTTTCGAAAAACTGGGTTTTTTTGACTTTTTAAAAAAAATTTCTAGGCACACCTGGGCACCCGCCACGGCACACAGCTTGGACAACACTGGGTTAACCGGTAATATTTCCTTTAATCTGTGTAATAGATAGATATTTTTAATCTCTATGAACTTTATAGAACTTTAATTTTTATTGAATTTGCATATTTCAAATTTTTATTGTGAATTGTTATTTTTATGTCATCTGTAGATAATTTAATTCGTAAAAGTAAAAATTAAGAACAGAATGGATAAAAAATAACTTAATTTCTTCTATAAGTAATCAAAAACCCGTAAAAGAGAATTTATGAGGAGTTATTTGGATAACGAAGTTCACATGACATTACTTTTCAATCACGTAACACAAAAGAAACTTTATCCAAAAATCACTTAGTCTTAAGTGCAACGATGACAGAAAAAAACCTTTAATAGATTAAGAGCAATAGATGTCATAACAAGGCAATAAATTAAAAACTCGGAACGCCAACAGCATTAAGAATATAGGATGAAGTTCATAGTCTTTATATAAATATAATTATTATAGAAAGATTTAAATTAACTTAAATTTAATAACAACTTAATACTTAAAGTAGAAAGAATTTGGAATATTGGCAACGAAAAAGAAAGTTTAAAGCTCGATTAACAAATAATTTTTTTCTCTTTATTTAAACCAGTGGTGGCCAATCCAAATCAATCAAAGGGCCAAATTTTCGGGAAAATACTATCACGGGCCACAATAAATTCATTTAAATAAATATAACTCGTTTTTGCGATTCAAGTAAACTTAGAATCAAATTTTTAAATTAAAAACATGTTTAATTCGAATATGAATTCTAAAAAATACAATTATTGATTTGATGCTTAAAATTGTGTCTGGGCCACATCAAAACGCTTCGCGGGCCACCAGTTGGCCATGACTGATTTAAACCTTTTAAGAAATTGTACTGCTAAAAATATCCATAGTAATTAAAGTAAGAAATAAAATTTTTATGTTGTTCTTAATATTTTAAAATACTTGAAACGACATATTTTGATATATTTTTTGAAATATATTTTGAAAAATTGTTTTTTTTAATGTGTTTTTGAAAATGGCGATTTCTAATGAGCCTGTAGTGTTATTTCGCATGTTGCTAAAAATGATATTAGATAAAAAGGTATTTTTTGAAAGATTATTCACGCGATTTATCAGGAACGAATTCTTACGAGTCTTGGAATATTTATAGACTTTCTCTCTAATTAATTTTAATAAATTTTCAAATATGTTACTGGATAATCTTTGGCATATCAAATAGTAACTCACCCCGAATAATTTATTTGAGNAGCGCTAATTACCAATTTCAATGTGTGAGTAAAATAACGTTGATCTGACCAGTCATCCAAACAAGTTCATGGCTGCAATAATATTTGATCAGTTGTCATGAACTGTCCACTCATTGGCACATTCACTCAGACGAACACTGATGTTTTGTCATGCGTGTCGTTCCGCCGTCTCCCATGTCTTCAAAATTGCATACTCTAGTTCCCATTTAGGAGATATTCAGTGAGCCATGACGCACATGTACGCAATGTTCTGCAAAAATGTCCACATATCAGATGTAAATGCAACCGGTTGACCATGGCTGATTTAAACCTTTTAAGAAATTGTACTGCTAAAAATATCCATAGTAATTAAAGTAAGAAATAAAATTTTTATGTTGCCCTTAATATTTTAAAATACTTGAAACGACATATTTTGATATATTTTTTGAAATATATTTTGAAAAATTGTTTGTTTTTTTAATGTGTTTTTAAAAAAATTCAAATTAAATTTGAATATTTTATAATATTTTATAAATTTAATTTTAAGAAAAAGAAGCTAGTATTATTTTATCGTTTCAAATTTTTATTTTTATTTGCTTGTCTAAACTATTTAACAGAAAATTATTTTTATTGTTACAAACAATTGTTATTTATATGAAAAAACTTCATGATTTCGCATCAGTCTTACGTGGTTTTAAAATTATCCAAGATGTTTACTGGAAAGAGATAAGCCGTATGAAATTTCCTATTGACTTTAAATGTCAAGATTGTAAAATTTTACATAATAAAAGTGAAATTATTAAAGACGCAGTCAGTTTTCCTCATGCTTTTATCAATGGAATATCTTTAATTTGTTTTGAAACAAGTTCGGTACTCAAGTATAAATTCAATTCACATTATTTCAGCAATTCTAATGGTTGTGATGGTTCAAATGATATTATTAAACATCAAGTAACGACAAATATGAATGTATCTTCCACTACATCTATAACACCTGAATCTGAATTGGACGCTGTTGATAAACAATTAATTGAAGACTTTCGCAAAAAGCATCCAGAAATATTGTTCAAATCCACGAAATCGGCAGAAAATGCCACAAATATAGAGAAATCAGTTGAAAAGAAAATAACCGAAAAAAAGAATGTAAAATTTGGTCAAGAACGAAAAGTTCCGTCTTCAGAAATTGGGCGTGCTTTATCATTTGGCAGTTTATTTGCCCGTCTCGGTGCCGGTGCTCTCGCGGAATCGACTCGACGAAAACTGAACTGGAACAGCAATGATGACTCTGTCAAGCCGCGGAACGTGTTTCTCACAGAGGCCAATGCACAAAGAATCGTGGATTCCCTCTGCACAGTTCGTGGAGCTGCATTGAAACTTGGCCAGGTGTTAAGTATCCAGGACAGTGAATTCATGCATCCTGAAATTCACGAGATATTCGAGCGAGTCCGCCAAAATGCCGATTTCATGCCGGTTAGACAAATGCGGGCCGTCATGGCTAAGGAACTGGGTGGTCAATGGATGCAGCATTTCACTGATTTCGATGAAAAACCATTCGCGGCTGCAAGCATTGGTCAGGTCCATCGGGCAGTGTTGGCACAAAATGGTACTCAAGTCGCTATCAAGATCCAATATCCAGGTGTCAAACGCAGCATCGATAGTGACGTTAACAATCTCATGAGCATGATGCGATTTGGTAGCTTTCTGCCACCGGGCCTCCATTTGGATAAAGCGCTTCAGGTTGAATGTTTATTGATTATCTATCTTTATTGATTTTTAAAATTATTGTTATTGATCATATAATATTACCGATTATTCTTTATTGATTATTTATCAATATTTATATATATATTGTTGACGTTTTGGGAAAAGAAATATGAAGTTGACAATATGAGTTCAATAGTCTAGTTGGGGAAATATCCATGCAAACGCCTTCATTACTATTCATTACCTACCTATGTACCCATGATCGGGACCATGTTGGAACTGTACATAGTAGTCGAGAGCCTATGAAAAGGTCATTGCTAAAACTACCCCTCATTATGATGTATTAAACGGGTCCTGGACTGCTAATAGGGGGTCTTACGTCAACAAGAACAGATTAAATACAAATGATGTACTAGCAAATTAGAAGTTAAGGTCCTCAAACTAGGAGTAAAATATCATCTCATTGTTGAAACTTTACAAGTATCGTAATTGACTATTACAAATAATACATAAAAATCGAAGAATTCGAAGACGAGGAATTAAAGCGAAACTATTTAATGGAAATTAAAATGATAATCATGAAGTTTTTCATTTATACATATGCAAAAGGTTTATCGAGGTCAAATATTTAGTCTCCCATGTTGATGGAGAACTTCATTCCGTCGAGATTTAAGTCCATATTGGATGGAATCTTTTAACTTAACATTCTTGGCCCTCTGTTTCGCATTCCTCTGCTCGTTTCATCTGTTTACTCTTTGGCTTCTGCTGAGGTTCTTTGGGAGGAGGACTCGCGGCACACAAATCTATGATGAGTAGTTAACCTAACCCAAATCCTGGTCACCAGCATAGAGCACCCCGTACAAACCGTGGTGCAATTGACGCCTTCGGTACCAATCAGTTGGTGGGCCGGGATGAGATTCAAACTATGAATTTGTTGCCTCAACTCGTACTGAGTGTATACTTGATATAGGGCCTGTTGACGGTTGATGTGAATCGTAGTATTGAAAACGAAACACAATAATATTAAAAAATTTTTAACATTATACAAAAATTTTTTAAATTAATACAAAAAATAATTTAAAAATTAAAAATTGTTTTCATACAAAAAATTTAACAAATAACAACATCATCCCAAATAATAAATATACAACGTTAAATTATTTAAATACATTCAAAATCCATGTAGACTGGGTACTTTGAATATTAATTATAGGATTTAAAGATCTAATTTAAAGATCTAAAGTAAGGGTGGGCAAGTGCGGCTCTTTGATGAGCTGTGTGACTCCCATTGAGATCTGAATTTTTAGTGTTGTGGCTCTTTGTAATACAGGGGAAACCTGTATTTGGCTCTCGAGGACCTCATGCGTGCCCACCCCTGATCTAAAGAATACTAATTTCGGCTCATAATTCCTAATTATTTAACTGACAACCTGGTGGTTTTACAAAATGCATTCTATTGAACTAGTACTTTGAAAAAGTGACTGTTGTCTCCACAGTGACTAGGGTTCATTTCAGCTATTGTGAGAGTCTATACTGTTACGTAATATAATGCCGGGTTTCGATGATCTTTTAACGATTCTATTCGGTGCTAGATTTTAACTCCATGATCGCCAGAGATGACTGTAACGATTTCCCCTCTAGGACTCCATTACGACCAGATGCTGGTGACTCGAGGACACTTCACACAATCCGATGATGCAAAATATCTCCATCATCACATATGAAACGAACTAGTTTCACAATGAATTTTTAATGACATGACATAATCAATGCAATAAAAATGTACAACTGAAAGTATACTTACGAATAGTGCGATTTGTGATTCGTAAAAGGATCCAAAAAGTAATCGAATTATTTGACAATTAATAGATGACTTTGAAGATGAAGTTAAAATAGTGGTAAAATCGAGTTTTTTGAAATTAGAAAGGAATTAAATGAGATTAACTACTTGCGCTATGATTTACTTTTCGTTAGCTGATCCGCGCTCTACTATATAAAGTATCGTAAGGCATCGACGCCTCACCGCGTCAGCGAGCTCAGAGGTTTGACCAGTGCTTAGCGCGAGGGTAGGGTCTTACATAAAAGATTTACACGAATATAAATAATTATTCACAACAATAATAAATATGGGTTAATGAGACTAAAATAAAAAATATATTATTTTTTTTAGCATTATAATACTATCGACGTGGTATACTCGTCACTTGCAGTTCTGAAAAAAATCATCAAGACGTGCCTGGCACGTCAATATAGCGCAAGTGGTTAATAAACATGGATTGAGTTACACAAGTGGTTGTGATTATAAAAAAAGTAGTAAATTTTCTGTTGAAAGGGCGCCATATAATATATTATCGATTGATCATGTTAGGAAATTAGTTATAAAGACAGTGAATTGCATTCGATCACATGCATTCCGCATCAACAATTTAAGGAGTTCTTGAAATAATTAGATTCTGGATATGGTGACGGTGTATATTCCAGTCAAGTCAAATAGTTAAGCAGTGGAAGATGTTTACAACGGTTTTATAAGTTACGAGAAGAAATTGATTTGTTTATGAACGAAAAGCAGACCCTTACCAGAATTAAGGAATGGTGAGTGGTTAATGGATTTATGGTTTTTGGTGGATATTGTCGAAAAACTTAATCAATTAAATATATCATTGCAAGGCAAAGCTAACCTTATAATCGATACATGTAATCACATCAAAGCATTTTGATTGAGATTTTATTTTTAAGTTTTATTAAAAAAAATTCTATTCGTTGAAAGTTATCAAATTAAAAACTGTACCTAAATTCTCAAATATCCCAATTTATCTTTGAACTTTAACTATAAACTGTTTTTGTCTTTTGTAAAATAATAGGTATTTGAAACGACATAATGTTATATAATAACGTTAGAAGGTGTGCAGTTATGTAGTAATAACGTGATTAAATAAGGTCTATGTAATAATGGAAGGAAATACTCCTGTTATGAAATGGCACTTAATATTGCATTATATCATCGAGTATTATATCATTGTAACGATGGAATCACATAACAATTATATCATAAATTAACTAGTTATATAATTAGGTAATAATCACATAATTAATCCCATAACTTAATAACATAATTTATAGATATCATGTAGGGAGGATCTGTTTATGATCTAGTTAGTTAGAGAACCTATCCTTATCTAAAGATACTCAAATAAGGAAGTTTTTTGTGTCTTGACGATCTGCTAATATCACATAAAAGTAACAACTTCTAATTGCCCTAAGAACAATATAGCAAAAGAATATCAGGGAAAAAATTAAGGTTAGATTAACGGTCAAACATATCAAAATATTTCCTGATGTTTCATTTTTGCAACAATTTTCTGGAAAATATCACGATTTAATTGCAGTTCAATTCAAACAATTTCTCGTTATCAGGTGTTCAAGCGAGAACTGGCATGGGAATGCGACTATAAGCGAGAAGCTCAATTTGGAATGTATTTTGCTAAAATATTCTCAAATGATCCCGTATTTATTGTGCCTGGAGTCATACCAGAGCTTTCAACGGAGCAAGTGTTAACAACAGAATTTGTAGAAGGGCGTTTCGGTGGATAAATGCGTGACACTAGATCAAGAAATTAGAGATTGGGTAAGATTTTTCATATCAAGTCGATTTATTAACTACGATATTTATATTTATTTATTAATTCAACTCGTTCATAATAATAATTATTATTATTATCATTATAAGAACTATTTTCAATTTTAACCACTGATGTCTTTTCAATTGGCACTGTATTTATTAAAAAAACTTGACTTTAAATCAGTAAATGTATCGATGTTGTTTTGATATTCACGAATTTTCGGTACTGCCCTTTTCAGGCGAATTCGTGAGTATCAAAAACATCGATATATTACTGATTTATAGTCTTCAAGCTCTTTTTTAATAAATTCAATGGAAAAAATAATCAGTGGTGAAATTGGAAAAAAAAGTTCTTATAATATTATTATAATTATTGTGAGGCGTTTTCAGCTGAGAGTTAAATATTTCAATGATTTATCAAAAATAATTTTAAATTGTAAATAATTGACTATTAAAATAACTTTTAAATAATTTTTAAATTGGATTTTTTAAGTTGAAATTTTTGAATTAAAAATTAAAATAGCTTTTTAAAAAAAAGTTTTATTAATGAAAATTTTTTAAATAAATATGCTTTAAATATTGAAATATTTTGATAAATGGGTTTGAAAATATTTTATTCAACGCTGAAAATTTTTTTAAAATTATACAATATGTGATATAATAAATACTTGGAGTTATGTCGTTAACTTTTGAACCGGATTTAAAAAATAATTTAGAAGATGTTTTAGCAGCTTCTAATAATAATAATGACGATAACAAGGGTAATAATAAGGGAAATAATAATAATAATAACGGTGAAGATAGTAATAATAATAAGAATAATAACGGATAATAATAGCAGTGAAAAGTATAATAATAATGGAGATAATGATGACAAGGGTAGCAACGATATGAATAGTGATGGCATGAAGTCTTCATGATGAAGATGACAATAGTAATAAAAAACCGGGAGGTATAACGATAATATTCGTAAAAATAGAAATGATATTCATAAAAGTAATATCAGTAATACTACCCATAATCGGAAAAGGGATAATAACAATAATAAAAACCCCTAATAGTACTAGTAACAGTAACACTCGTAAAGATAATAACAATAATATGAAAAATAATAATAATAATCGTTTTGCCTAACATAATTTGTGATTGAAGTTCTTCGTTGACGTTTTCTCCGGTCAGGTTCCTTTTGTGTTATGCGCCGTCTGAATGAACTATTAATGTGAGTGTATAAAGCAAAATGATGGATGGTGACCAGCTGAATGATTTCCTTCTTTTGACAGCCTCACGGGAAAAAGCTTATAATAATTATAATAATTATAATAATTATTATCATCATCATCATCAGCCATATGAAGAGAAAAGAAAACATCGATATTTTGAATCTTTTTATTCAAATAGTGAAAATGATGGCTCAATTTTAAATAATAAACGACAAACATTGTAAAATATGGGGGAAATGATCCTCTTCGTCAGTCTGCCGTTTAAATTTGTTGCTCCTTTAAAACTTTTTTTATATTTATTACTATTATTACTCACACCTTTATAGTAATCAATGGATTAATGTAGGTAGGTTACCACATGATGCGTTTATGTTTAAAAGAGCTGTTTGAATTGAGAACTATGCAAACGGATCCTAATTGGGCGAATTTCCTATTCAACACGGACAAGTGCAAGGTAAATATGTGCACTATAATTATTCATAACAACTTTCTATATTCACCAGATTTATTTGATTGATTTTGGGGCCTCGAGAGAATACCCGAAGAAATTTGTTGACGATTACTTAAAAGTTATCAAATATGCATCGGTTCAAGATCGGGAACAAATATTGAATTATTCCCGGAAATTGGGATTCCTCACAGGATTTGAAACACAAATTATGGAGCAAGCTCATATTGATGCTGTTAGTATTCTGGGAGAAGTTTTCACTTCCACTAAACCGTTCGATTTTGGCCGACAGTCGACGACAAAGCGGATCAAGGAACTCATCCCAGTGATGCTGGAACACAGATTGACTTCCCCGCCTGAGGAAACGTATTCTTTACATCGCAAATTATCCGGTGGATTTCTTCTCTGCTCAAAGCTGAAGGCGCGAGTTTCCTGTTCAAATTTATTCAATGAAATGTATGATAAATATAAATTCGATTAACTTGTTGATTTCTATTTGAATATTGTGCTGGATTTGTATGGTGATGTTTCAATGGACACAATTGTCGCTAGCGGTTTCATTGGTATTGATTGGAAGGTCAATGGTAACCATGGATATCCATAAATTTGTTTATAATATAGTTCATGGGTCGGCAACCTATGGCACGCGTGCCATATTGGTCTGCGGTGGAGTTGTCAATGGGATTTTAGCTTCTTTGTTTAAATATATTTAAAAAATTATTTTGGGAACAAATTATTTTCATAAAGAACTGTATTATTTTATGTGACAGGACATACCATTACTTTTTTATAAAAAGAAATAAGGTGAATTAATTGTCAGAGTGGATTGGCACACCGCATTTAAGAGGTTGCCGACCCCTGATCTAATTGGTATTGTCATTGTTATTAAATTTGATATCCATATTACCTTCTTTAGTGAAAAAGATAAACATTTATTTTAAAGGGACAGTGTATTTTAGAATTCCAATTATTCTATAATAAGATCAGATCTTGTTGTAAATACATATATGAATTTAAATACATTTTTTAGAAAAAAATGATACAGATTCTGATTGGGAAAATGGGGGAGTTATATCCGAATATTTTAAAGGATCTAATCTATTGGGCACCAGAGATTATTCTATTCAGAATATGGATGTCTACCGGTATAGATTTGAATGTGGTCTTGTTTGATCACTTCAGGACATTAGAAGACGATCTTGACCCTGTTGACAGCAGCAAGCCATCAGTATACCCATACAAATGCGAAGGCTGTGTTGATAGAGAGAGGAAGTATAATATATGGATATTAAGAAAAGAGTTGAGAAAAGCTCACTTTTCATTAATTGTAGATCATCAATAAATGTTTAGTTATTATAATGCAGTGTTTTCTAATTTTTTATTTTGTTAGTGTTACTTGTGATAGTACACTATTTTTATGTTGTTATAGTATTTTTATGTTACTTGTAATGGTACACTATTTTTAATATCACACTAAATTAGTACACGTTTTAATTAACTAATTTGCAATACATCTGCAAACCATGTATGACTCACATACAAAGGTAACACACGAAGGTCAATGATTCACACACGCATGTTGTTTGCAATACAAATGCATTAATTTGATTGGTTATACACAAGTATAAAAGAGAGATGAAATGGCATGATAGTCATTATTTTTAAAAATGCAATCCAAGAAGAACGGTTTTGGTGAGAAAACATTTTCTAATTTATTGAAAGAAACAAGCCCAATTAAGAAAATAACTGAGACGAAGCATGTCAAGAATGATGTGAAACCAGTACAAATGTATCATAACCATAAGATATATTTCTTGGTAGACGAAATTCCATATAAATTCTCAGATGCAGTCAAATTGATCAAGTTGCAATATTCAGGTTTCATAGCTCATATAACAAAATGTTGTTGCAGTAAATAAAGTGTTGTGGAAAATCAATAAGAATCTAAGTTGCAATGGAAATATAATCATCAACAATCGAAATTCCCGTTTTCATGATGCCTTTGAAGAAATTGAATATAAAGATGGGGAAAGCTGGTCTGTAAATATTTCAATACAGGGATATAAATGGATGAGAAAGATGTCATATCGCTGATTTGGGGATTAGATAGTGCTCGAATTTTTCTGGGATTTTAATGAATGTTAAGTTTTTAATATGTTTTTTAATATAATTTTTTAATAACAGAATGGGTTTTCTTAACTATAGATGAATAATTTGTATTTTTTAAAAGTTTAAAATGTGTGTGTGTATGTAAAAGTTGGCTGAAAAAGGCATTGTTTAAGGTGTTATGATTGTGAATTTGAAATAAGTAATGATGTCATTTTCTAGAGATTTAAATTCTATTATATATTGTTTGAATGAAAATATCTGAAGTTGTTTAAAAAGATGTGTAAATTCAACAATGGTGCACTAAAAAGTGAAATTTCACAATTTCGATTACTTCATAGTCTCATTCAATAGAGAATTTAGTTTCAAGTATATTGACATAAAACATTCTTATAATAAATGAAAATTGATGATGTAACCAACCATTTAAACAAAATTAAAATATTATACAATCGATAATTAAAAATAAATTTAAAATAAAAAAAAAGTAGTGAGGGGGTGTCAAAAATTTTTTTTAAAGTAAGGGGGTATCATTCGCCCAAAAAAAAAGTTTGTGAGAATCGAGGATTCCTGTTGGGCTGGAGTCCATACAACTATCTACTAACTGGAATAAATGTCATGAAATTAATTCATATGGATCATTCTACGATTACATGCTATACTGATGATGTTGCAAAATGTGATTTTTGTAAAAATAATATATGGAATACTTGTGGGGATGATAGTTGTACATGTTTTGTGAATCTACGAAAAATAGAAATAATTCATGCATTACTTATGGAATTGCAAAAAATGTGTTGTTGTAATAAAATATAAAATATACATGTAATTATATTGTTTTTGTGATAATATTACCTTAATTAACCTATAACATTTCTTTATATACAATAAATTATTTCAGACTTAGCATAAAACGGACTAGTTGATCACGTCTGTCACTTTAAACTTTGTTTCCAATGAAATTAGTATAAATATCTGTTTCAATTCATTAAGTATTACAACTACAAATGGATCATCAAATTACAGGTTTGTTGTCTTTTACAAATATTCCATTTAATAGTTTTTTAATTTAGGAGTATTGAAGAGAAAAAATGCAGATGCCTCTCAGGAATTTGGGATACGGAAATTTAAAGAAGCGACATTATCCCTAGGAACCTTGATCAATGTTCGAGTGGATACAAAAAACCCAAATGAATTCTTGCAATACAAACTAAATTATGTGTATTGTCCAATTTCTTATATTTAAGGTACGTTTGTATAAAATATGTTCGATTTTCCAAAATCAAGTTCAAAGATAAGATGATATTGGGACAATTATTTCAGAGAATGAACGAAAATATTGAATTCAACGAAGAAGATATGTCTATCAAATGTGATTTGGATAAGATTCACAATTGTTATAAGATGAGTAAAACAACCTGCATGGTCAACGTAGTAATTCAAGGATATAATGTAAGCAGAGGCCAAATCAAGCCAATTTGGAAAATTTCAAAAGCCGAAGGAATGTTTGACGATGAACATTGTATATTTTAAATTTTTAAATACATCTTTATTAGCGTTTGGTGTTTTTTAAATAATAGTAATATAAAATCCTAAAGTTTTAAAATTTATTAATCATCACATTGATCTTTAAAATCTCTTTTCATTATATTTTGAACAATACAATCAACGCAATTAGGAAAATCATAAGATTCTTCTTCTTTTTTAGGTTCATTTGGTAATTTATCAGTTGTAGATTTCTCTATACATGACTTAATTTCTTCACTAGTTAAACCATTACAATCATAATCATCTTCATACTTGGAAACATTTTCAGATTCATCAGTATATGACATATTTTCATTGTGTACCCATGGCGACGACCATGTTGGTGCTGTACACAATGGTTGAAAAACAATGAGCAGGTGAGCTCTATATTGCAAAAACTACTTATCATTGTATTTTCGTTTCGGGTTCTAGACTGCATATAGAAGGTCTTACGTCATTATTCCTTATCTATTTTATTGATAGAGTATTGTCATGTATTTAATTAATTGTGGTCCTCGTTACTAGATGTTTACTAATGTTATCTTCCAATATTTCGCGCAAGGACCCGCCCTTAGTTTTCCGTTTATAAGTTATTATTTGTTTTCTGTAATATTTGTAGATATTTTATTTTCCAGTTAATAAATGTCATCCCATATGCTCTGCAGTACTTGTGAAAATTCAACTTGTTCTTCAAAATATTTGAGCAGTGATCTGCCTGCATTTCCAATTCCAACCCATGTCCTACTAAAACGAACCCGTCTTATACTATTTCTATTCAAAACAATGCTCCAAACTGTTCAACATCCCCTGTCCATCAGCACGAGTGCCAACGGTTTACGAATGTATTCCGATCTGGTTACATTAATAAAAATATAAAAATCGTATAAAATACCATTCATGTAAACTTTAAATATTAAAACTTAAAAGCAAACGATAAAAAGTACAAACAAAATTTAACAATTAACTAAACCAAATTGTATATAAAATTTTATTAACTTATAACATTGCATAAATTTACAATACATAAAATTACTAAATCCAATTTAATCTTACCCCAATGGCATATACCGCAGAACTGAGAGTTAATCGTGAATTTTTGCTAAATGTCGAAAAATAGAATTTGTCACTGTCTAAATAAGTCGTGGTGTTGAAACTAGTTTTGGTTTTGGGTTTTTTTTAATGAATTTTCCATCGGTATTTATACCGATTTTGATTGTACGCGTACGCATTCTCTGCTACTATACCCAATTAGATTGTAGCAGAATCGAATTTCTTTTGCACACATACATGAGTGTGTGTAATTATTTATTTTTTAATTTAATTGCTTTAATTAATTAATTATAAATTTTATAATTTAAATAATTTTAGTTAATTTTATTTTTATTAATTTAAACAATTTGATTCTATAAATTTCATAAGTTACATAATTCTAACTAATTTAAATTTGATTTTTATTTTACAAAAATTCAACTCTCCTATTCAATATTGCTACTCCGGCGTGCCCATCTACAAGGACCATCTAGTTACCACCGACACGAGTGTCAGCGATCCCCAAACAATCCTCCTAAACGGGTCTTGCCACTCATATCCAATATAAATAAAATTAAATAATAAATAAATTGAATAAAATTCATAATTGTTACGATTTCACCATTCTAAGCATATCAATCTCATCTTCCTACCTCAGTCCTCGTCAAACTGCGGAGCTTCTAATAATACTGTCCGACCCACATCTCTATTCTGTATTCAACATTCTCACACAATTCATACCCAGATGCTCATATCTTATGTCTCAGATTTTTAACTCATTCTCCTCCGCGGAAAACAGTTTTCTAGAACATATTTTGATCTAACTCATTCTGGCATATTCTCCATATGTCCATTTAACATGCGATCGTTTCGCCTATCCAATTCTGATTTCTATTTTTTACTAACATGAACCTCTTATATCTCCAATCTCGCTTGATTTCTAGTGTCCGATCCATTAGGATTATGACATTTCTCAGCATTCTTCTATATCTCATAATAATACTCTCATGCTAATAGTTTCCTTGTCTTCCAAATTTATACTGGCTCTCATGCATTCCTAACTCCTCAATTCTCGCTCAATTCCCCGTCTACTCGTCGCTCCTGGTTGAATATCATACTTCCTGATTGAATGGTGTCATCGTCAAATTTAAATATTATCATCACTACATATAATTATTAATTAAGTGAAGAGAAAAGATATCTAAAAAACTACAATTATAAAATTCTGATACTACTTGTACATTACATCTAATAATAATAAAATTATAATGCTACTTGTAAAATACAACGAACAAATATCAAAATTTACATTTTTTTGTTTGATTGAATAGAGTTCCTAAAATTCGCTACGATACGTTGATAAAATTGAATATAAATTCGACCCATAACATTCCTAATTAATTTGATTATCGTCATTTGTATGTAAATATGTAAATCATTCTTAATTTTTGATCTAATAACTTCGTTCTTTCATTTATTATTCTCTTCTTTTCGAGTTGGCAGATTTTTCAAATGCGATGTTTCTCCCTTAACTGTGTTGGTGATTGTAACTTCTTGCGTTATTCATTTTTATTATACGCGTTTATTTATCGTCAAGGTGTTGTGTACATTACTTTGTATTATTTGATGTATAATAACAAATGAGTACTGTGTGAATACGTTTATTTTTCACAAAACACAATGAGTTACATTTCCCCAGAGCATGACACAAATCGAAATAGTAAGAATAAAAGAAAACATTTACGGACAATACTTTTTCATTACAAGTAGCCATAGAACAGAAATTCCAATGCATTCGATTTATCGTTCGTCTATTTGCATATCTCCTTCACTCAACATAGTGGCGATATCTGCTTCTAGAACGGGGTCGAGAATTTGCGGAGTGTTGCTTGCCGGAACGAATCTATACGAAGAGGCCGTATGAGAAGTTGGGGCCAGTCCTGCGGTGGCCTGTTTCGAAGTTGTTACTGCGAATAATGTCGCTTCCAATACTGCTATTTCATCACGCCGCTTCTTAGTTTTTTTCAGCTCGTGTAAATCGTTTCTTCCGCTTCACTTTCGGTTGGTCGGTTGGAACAACGCCTTGAGCGATAAAAGTGTTCAAGGTGTCCGCGACAGATGTTGCGGGCCTGGTGATTCTGAAATCAGTTAAATAAACAATGTTGATTTAATGAGAAAATTAGTTTACACAAAGTTTCACTCATCGATCGAATTACACCGCTGCGCATGAATTGGTTTATTCTTACTTGACGGATGTTTATGTAAATTAACCCGATTCGTTTATTTCTATAACGACCGAAGTTATTGGATATACTCGATTAGATATTGCCTGACGTCAAGTAAACATTGGGTCCTAACCTGCGATTTTTGGATATTTATGTGTAAAAGTCAACTGTCAGAAAATCATCCACTGGTTCTTACTACGAATAATGATTGTCGATCTACCGGATGTTTATTGCTCGTGTTACTGTAAAGTAGACTACGGTAATAATCATGATGGATTCTCTCGAGCGTCGTCACGATTTATCGAATTCGTTGATCGCCTTACCAGATACCTCAGCCTGTTGGCAGTTAAGAATTAAGATATTAAAGTTGGAAAGTACACTTATCAGCTTGACTCAAAGTTTCTAACTTGTGTGAACACTTTCAATTCATCTGCGTAAAAGATATATGATCTTAGTGAAATTCTCCTTGTTGGTGTAGAATGCATACTCAGAAAAAAAGTTGCTGTGCCGCCTAAATAAGTCATTCTGACGGATTCACCACTGAGATAGAGAGCTAATCACCACATCCCAAAATCTTATTGTCAATACTTATCATACTTATCCTTTTTCATTTCTTCGTGAGGAATTATCCAGCAAGACAATCTGTGCCCTATCGATACGGGTGTCGACAGTTCCAGACGTCCTCCCAGACAATCTCATCACCACACATAATAATAATTAAATTTAATAAAATACAAAATTAATATAACACAATTTAGTCTAATCGAGCCTGGTTTCCCTATTCTCATGGATTGTCCCGATTACTCTATTCTCCTATGGCTACCTCATAGCGAATGCCTCCTCCTCTGCTAGCCTATCCTCCTAACAATTCTCACCATTGTGGGTATATATCCAAAATCGAAAAATTGGAAGCTTCCTCTAACCTAACCATTTTCCCATCATTCAGTTACTAAAGCACTTCTCGTTCCTGATATCTCAGCATGTCCTGGAAAACTTTCTCGTCATCTTCATCCCTTCATTTTTAACTCATTAGTACAATCTCTGTCAATACATCCTCTCTAACTTGGTCTATAGATTTCCACCCGCTTTCATCGATATTTTCCATTTGGATTCCTAATTTTCCTTTTCGACATCATACATACATTTTATATTTTATTTTAAATTCAGGACATTATCAGGAACTAAATAATAAAATTTTGAAGTCAGTCAAAGTCAATGTAAAGAATGCAACCAACCCATTGAAAGATAGATGAATAAGAATTTTAAATGTAAAAGGGAAAGTATTGGGAAGATTAGAGCTACTTAAACGAATGAAAAACGGGATGCGATAAAAAGAAATTATGCGATTTGTATCAACTCACTATGTAGAACTAAAATTTCCGAATGCAGTGAAGTCTAGAAGAATCGAATGGCCAAAGAGTTGAAAGATCACCGAACAGGGAGAGAGTGGCGAATATTAAAAATGATACAAATTAAATAAATTGTTTTTTAAATATTATTGTAATTGAATAGAAAGTAAAAATGCCTGAAAATCTTATTACTACATATTTTTTAAATAATTGGAATATAACATAATTTTGCCATTTGTAATGAAATAGATATTTTACAAATAATGATATTCACAGTATTCACAGTATTGCTAACACTAAGTTTCACTTTCCCGTAATTACTAAGGAAAATAAAATTATTATTACTAAGGAAATAAAAAGAGTATTATAAGAACTTTTTTTCTTCCAATTTCACCACTGATTATTTTTCCATTGAATCTATTAAAAAGAGAGTTTGAAGACTATAAATCAGTAATAAAGAGGTCTTTAAACAATCGTTATTCATTTTATTTTTGCGTACGAATTTTAACATGAAAATAAATAACTACCCGGAACTAATAAACTTATAAAAATCTCAATTTATCAGTCATCGAAATGTGATTTACTTGCATATTAATTTTGCATCACACTGAATTCCGAAAAATAAGAGTTTATAATCTAAAAAAATCGATTAAGTTTTATACACCAACTGGTAATTAATTATACATCGAATTATCATCGAATGGGCATTGATTTGACTGACAAAATTTCAATTTAAGTGAATCCACTGATCCAATCTGCACTGTGATTGGTTAAGATTTCTAACGCGTGTGCAAAGCTGAATGAATTTATAACGAGAACTTGCGTGCTGTCGAGTATTTTTTTATAAATGCATAGATATAGGTATAAAGATAAAGAACATCAAAATTCCGGATATAAAATCCGATTAATCAAAGAAAATCTAGCCAACTCTGTTCATCTGAACTCATCTGACATTATCCTTGTTTTCAAAAATATGATCTTAGAAGACAATGAAAGGATAATCCATTATGAAATTGATAAAAATGATTGCATTTGGTTTGGAACAAAAGAAAATTACGATGAAGAGTAGTTCATGTGATTTTATCCAATATTGATGTATTTTCTAGGTTCGGACAACACTTGGTCATTACATTAAAAGCCGATGAGCGTTTTGAATCAATTGATATTTCCGAGAAGATTTTAGTGAAATCGACAGATAAAATCTTTCACATCAGAAATATACTGAACAGGATATACAAATGGATTACTAAAGTCAAATTCTGGAACGTCGATAGAAACAAATTATTGGATGATCAATCGATTGAAGAATGTCAATTAATTGAAAATCCAATTATCATAATTGGGTAATAAACTGTGATTCTTATCCATCATTGTCATTTCGTTATACACAGATCCCCAGAATTTAAGGTTGCTCGAGGAAATCTTGATAAACTTCAAACTAATCTTAGATATTTTGGAAAAACCCGAATGAGATTTAACCCTTTCGAAATGTCACCTTTGATGTAATTGAATATGTTTTTACTTATTTAATGACTTTGCAATATAGGGAAATATTCAAGTTAATTACTGATAAAACTAACCGTAATAAATCGATTATGTATTATTAATTATTCGCAAATTGCATTGTATTAATTGAATTGGTCAGATCAATATTCATGGACTTCATCAAATTAGAAAATCCAGAAGATGTCAATATCAAGCATGATGCAGAACTGTTCATGTAGGTCTAATATTAAATTGACAGACTAATAGATAATACTCCAGCTGTGATTGGATAAAATACTATGATAGGGCAGATAGGAATGAATCATCAATTGACGATAAAACCTCAATTTATAGGTGAAATTATTGAATTTGATTGATATATGTGTTCAATTAAATAATTGTTCAGACAAGATTATTCCGACAATCTCGATGATGTTGACGAAAGTGTCGAATTGAGTACCGCGTAATTTGATCACTTAATTTTATTAATTATTAATTATATTTAGTGATGAACATAATGAAGTTATGCATAATTTATATAAAATTGGATTGGAATTTATTGAAAAATATTACCCGTTAGATTTATTTTAATAAATTATTCAATAATTTATAAGTTTATTGACATCTTTGAATCTGTATTTAATTTTTGTGAGTTATCTGATTTACACTGTAATCCAACAGTTGCAAGGAGTTACCAATGTTTCTAGTTTGATTTTGACTTTACTAAACAGAGACTGGGCTATGGGTTGGATTCAACAGTATTTTAGGATAACCTAAATTTGACCATTTGGAACTACCAGCAGAGATATCCGACTTGAAACTATAATAAAATTAATCGAATAAGCAAAGATAATTAAATCATCTAACTAATGTATGCAGTGGCGGAACTTCAAAATTTGGGCCCCCCGCGCAATGTAAAATATTTCCACTTAAATTTTTCGGTTAAAGTTTAATACATAGTTATTCACAGCAGCCGCTATTCAATGATAGTTTTATGTTTGTAGGCAAATATAACTGCGGGAAAAAAGTTTCAGAAAATGATTCTAAATATTTTTTTAGTAATAATTTTGGGCCCCCTACAGCTGGTGGGCCCTCGCAATGCAGGGTCCTGCGTCCACTAGTTACGCCACTGAATGTATGGGTGAATTTCTGGATGTTGAAAATTTATGATATGAGATTTGTCTATAAATAAATTTATAAATCTATAATATTGATTTAGTAAAACGAATTGACCAAGAATCCATTTTCATAATTATAATATTAAAAATTCAATATTTAACTAATTTAAACAACAGACAAAATCCAAAAGAAAAACTAATTTGTAATTAACAGAAACTGTTCACAATTAAAATAAATTCAAAGATATCAAATAATTTTGTGTATATTTGTATAAATATCATATATATTTAATTAATGTTTCAGAAAACCTCTACATTTTTTCATTAAATCCTTGGGACCAATGTTATTTATATTTGAATAATAAATTCTCTTGACGTTTAAATTTAGAATTGATGCTTTTTTAAAAAATCGAGATTTAAATCATAATAGTGATAAATTTGTCGATCTGAGGCTTGTGTAATTTGTTTTATATTTTCGTGTGGATTGATCCTATGCAAATTAATTTTTCACAGGCGCAAATTAAATTTTTTCGTCAAAAAATTCGTTGATGATGGCTGCAGATTGAATGATGAGGAATTCAAGTATAAATTATATTTTTATCTTCTGTTATTTTTTCTGTTTTAAGTTTCAAAGTTAATTTGATTCTTCCAGTTATTTTGCCAATATTACCAAAAATTAAGTAAGTTTGTATTAGTGAATGTTCTTGAGTTGATTGTGATATTGCTTAGCTCATTAATCAATGAATATTGGACTCAAATAAATTATTCGGGGTGAGTTACTATTTGATATGCCAAAGATTATCCAGTAACATATTTGAAAATTTATTAAAATTAATTAGAGAGAAAGTCTATAAATATTCCAAGACTCGTAAGAATTCGTTCCTGATAAATCGCGTGAATAATCTTTCAAATAATACCTTTTTATCTAATATCATATTTAACAGCATGCGAAATAACACTACAGGCTCATTAGAAATCGCCATGAGTTTAATTGCTTTTGATATTTCTTCCTCAGACTTAGCTTGGGTAGGAATTAATTGATCAAAACGATTGAAAACACCAATACATGTCAAAATATACTTGTATACTTAACCCGAGCTCTCCTGAAAACAAATTCTGGGTTTCTGTCTTCGAATTCAGAACTCTTTTCTTTAACTTTTCAACTTCACCAAAACTTGCTTCGTCTTTTTGTGGTCATCCATATCTTCATTACAACATGAAGATTTAAAATTTAAATTAATATTAGGCAATAATAATAAATAATAAATCTTTATTAGTGTTTGGTGTTTTTTTTAAATTAATAATAATGTCATGTTAACTTATGGGCTACTAATTATTTTAATCCTTGTATTTTTTAATAAATATACATCAACATGTTTTGTGATGAAATATTAATATAAAAAATTTTGTCATAAAAAGTTATGAAATTTTGAGTTGAAAACTTTTTACAATTTGAGAAAATTATTTTTGAGACTTTTATTTTTGGGAAATTTTGAATTGAGGAGATTTTTCATGTAAATATCTTTGTATATTTTAAATAATATGTTTCATTTCTTAAAATAAAAAAATTTTCCATAATAAAGTCATATTTTTCAAAGATATTTTTCAAAAATTTCCTAAGTATTTTTCTAATGTTTTTGTTCATTGTCTCACCATGTTCTAAAGAATAGGAATTTATTTCTATAAAATAAGTTTATCTATGTTTGATGGATGCTATTCACATGTCTCGAAATGATTTAATTTTATATTATAAGAGTGATGCGATTATCATAATATATAGAAGATGTTATTTTATGGCGTGAACTAATTTTTAAAATATAGACTTAAAATATAGCTCATTTCCACGGAAACTAATCATTTCTTGTATGGACACATCATATATTTTCATGACCTACATAAAATTCTGATTCGACCTAGATATTTTCCAGGGGGAGTGGTGTGGATGGGACACACAAATCACAAACAGTGAAAAATAGCTCTAAGCCTTCTCCGTCAATTTTATTAGAATAATAAATCAGTTATGAAGAACGCTGATCCTATTAAATCAAAAGTAAGCTGGAATAATCAAACATGATCCTCTCAAAATTCTTTCTGCTTTACAGTTGTGTTTCAGAAATTTAAGCACAAATAAGGAAATTTCAAGGATATACAGAGCAAGATTTACATTTCTCCATTTCTCAGTTGACCCAACAGCATCATTGTTGACAGGTGAAACGCCACTGAAAGAATTCAATGTCAAAACCATTCTTCATTACATTTAGTTTCTTTGGAATTTGATAATTTACATACTTGAGATTCATGCATTTACATCACTTATCATTAAATATGATCACTATTGATGGCACCAATTAGTATTAGTAAAGTATGACAAGTAAATACAATAATTTCATTTTCTTTTATTTTCTGAAAATATATCAAGTTTTTCCGTTATTTATTCTTTGAATTTAGGAATCCCATCAAATCTGTCAGCATCTGTTACATGTTCTATTAATATCAAAAAGTGATATATTGTTGATTTTGTTGAATGGTAAGACGAAATTAAATTTTCTTTTTTGTGCCGCGAAAATTTGATATTAAAGCAATTATAAGAAGAAACACTAAAAAATTTTAGAATTAATGCCACAATTGCATAAATATGATTATTTAAAGTTTTTGATTTATAAATACTATCGGCAAGATTAAGTTTTGATTTAGACTTCATGAGTTCCATTAAATAAAATACAACTCAACTATTGACAAATTTTATTTCTTTATAACAAATCACGAAAGATCATTGACAACCAGGACCGGATCCAAATAATGTAAGGACCGATTGGATTTTTTTCGAGGGACCTCTCAAACTTTAAATAAAAAAACTGATTAATAGCTAGAATTTAAATATTAAAATATAGTGTAGGGACATACAATTAATTTGAACAAAGAATTTATTGTAATTAATATTCTTGAAGATCTTGAACATCATCAGAGATATCATTATGAATAAGACGAAGGTTTCTGTTTCCTGTATTTTTGACATATTTGATCCATTGATTTTGACTCGATTTGATGTTTTTTGGGAGTATGGAATTTGTCGAGGGGGATTAGTTAACGTGGTGACAGCTTTTTTCAAGGAGGATATCTGTTCTTGAAGCGAGAGGTTGGAGACGGATGAGATGGATGTGGGTGTGTTGCGAATAGGTGGTCTGGTGATCAGTTTATCAGCGATTTTTGCTAGGTGGAAAGGATCGTCTGAATCAACGACGAGTAGGAAGGTTTGGACGTGTTGGGGGAGCGCTGTTACAAAAAATAGTGGAATAGGATAGCAGTGTTCTTTGATAGACCGGTATGAGCGTTTTCTAGTTTTCGTACGAGTTGGGATAAAAATGATGATGGTGCTTGGCCTGCGTATGGAATGGGTTTTGATAGTTTCTCGATTGATAAAGTGTTTGTGGTGAGTATTTCTTATGTATCACTGTTTTGATGGACTCGTAAAGGTTTTCGGAGTCTATTGCGTCAGCAATTTGTGAACCTAATTCTGACATTAATTCGTCAGGTATCGTGCCTAACAAGAGGTCTTGTCTAGATTTGGGGTTGGCATTTGTGCGCGACTCAAAAATGCGGAACCAAGATGATGGGGTGCCGTCTGAGTCAAAAATATTATTTGAGTTCGACCGATGGACAGTGGATGAGTGATGTTCAATGTTTGCTTTGGCGCCACCTCTTGCCCTGAAAAAAAGTGTGAACGATTGATTAGTTCCGGGATTGCAAAAGGGTCGATGATGGGAACTCCGTTATTTAAGGTGAAAGACTCGTTTTCGTCTATTAAAAAATGTTTCGATAGGTCATTTCATAAAAGTTTGGGTTACACGAACTTGAAACAAGATGTTGTTGTGACGGACAGTAATGTTGCGCGTTTTCTTATTAATTAAAGTTGGGTTTTTGGGTTACGAAGATTCGCAGAAAAAGAAAAATATATCAACATAATAATTGAATATTTTTAATACATTATATATAAATTTAATAAAGGAAAATGTCTTAATGAAAGTCTTAAGTACAATTATGCATGATATTTTTACTGTTTTTAAAGAAAGTAGAACATTTACCTTTGTCACTTCTGACACCAATTGTAGGGACATACAATTAATTTGAACAAAGAATTTATTGTAATTAACATTGTTGAAGATCTTGAACATCATCAGAGATATTATTGTGAATAAGACAAAGGTTTCTGTTTCCTGTATTTCTGACATATTCGATCCATTGATTTTGACTCAATTTGATGATTCTTCAACTTCTTCAGTAACAGCTTCAGTTGATTCAACTTCTGCAACTTGTTCGACTTCAGTGACTTCGTTAGACATGTTTGAATTTGATGATTTTTTAAATTGAATTTGNAAATATAAAAATAACTACATTTTATCGAATATAAACATACATGAATATATTTTAATATTTCTAGATTTTAAATGAATTTCCCATGAAAAACTTTCTAATATGTTGATGAATGATACCAAATGTGTAAATCAAAATCAAAATATAGTGGTTGTAATATGCAAAATCTTTCTTTTCACCGAAAAAATCCGAGTTATTCCTTATTGGTTAAATTAATAAAGAGTTCTGATTGGTTTAATTTTGTAAACGGGAATATTCTTTTCTCTTCAATAACAACAACAAATTTGTTTAAAATTTGTTTACAATTGCATTTAATTAATAAATAATATTTAATTTCGATTTAATTTTCATTTCCATCATTTAGTGGAATATGTT
Source organism: Schmidtea polychroa (assembly GCA_959609185.1). NCBI lineage: Eukaryota > Metazoa > Platyhelminthes > Tricladida > Dugesiidae > Schmidtea > Schmidtea polychroa. The sequence continues at coordinate 53,625 of CAUHTR010001380.1, forward strand.
AATGTTTAATAATGTTAAATAATAATAAATAATATGTTAAATAATGTTTAATATGTTAATATGTTAAATTCACTTAAAAAGGCAGTGCCGAAAATTCGTGAGTATCAAAAAACATCGATATATTACTGATTTATAGTCTTCAAGCTCTCATTTTAATAAATGTAATGTTAATGTTTGTTTATATTAACTGACAATTTTAATCTTATCGGTTTATTAATGTTTATATTGTTGATATAGGTCGAATCGTTTCAGAAACGTGTATGTTCATCCGAATCTCGATAAAGATCTACCTTGCATAATATTCACCCCCACAGATGTGACAGCGGCTGAAACAAGAAGAATTTTGTCTGATTCAAATAGTGAAAAAGAAATATTTTTAGCGTCGAGCGATTTCACTCAATTTTATCAAGACAATGAGATAATACCGAGTGATGAGAACATATCTGCAATTACGGTGTCAAGGTAAAATATTTTATTCAACTTTCTCTCATATTCCTAAATTAATAACGTTTATAAACAAAAAGCAGCTCAGGTAGAGTATATTGCTTAATGCGGATATTTAAAATATACTAATGTCGACTCTCACTCGCTTTTGTATGATGTATGGTAATTATAGCCCTATAATGACTCCAATTTCTCTATAAACTCTTATGGATTCTAATATCTTCACTTCATTCAATATTCTTATATATTGAACTTTTTCTTTAGAATTTGAAAGGATCTTTTATTTTGTGACCTTTTATTTATCTTGGTCTTAGAGACATGTAGGTTTTCGGTTTCCACAATACTTATGAAAAGTATATCGAATTAGATTTTCATCTTACCGCTTATTTTTGATTTTGTAGTATATGGTAAATAATAAAATTAGTATTCTTATTTTTGTTCGTAATACAATACAATTGTTAGAAGATAGAAAAACATTAAAGATTTTGAATCTTAAATATTACATATTAGGAACAAATAAATACAGAATTAACATACATGTATCTAAGTGAGTAATGTGATTAATAAACATTATTATGATGATAATAATATTTATTATTATTATGATTATTATTATTATTATTATTATTATTATTATTATTATTATTATTATTATTATTATTATTTTTACAATTGTTATTATTGCACATTTGCACAACTCGCCAGAGAAACACATGCAAAAATGAGCGAATTGAAAAGAGAGAGAGAGAGAGTTTAATTGTCAGTTAATTTTTCTTTATTGACCAACAATAAACGGCAAATTCCTGCTAAATGAAATCAATGTGCTTTATTTGTTTTTCATCTGCAGGATTGTTTATTTTATTGTTGATTACAATATGTGCACATTATTTTTAAAACAGAAATTTTATTTTGACATTCGAAATGGAGTGTCAACAGCGATTTTATATATAAGTTAACTGATTTCTCAGTCAAATGACTGATTGGTTTTCTTATATATACAATTTTCTTTTGATTGTCTCGCCTTTCTCTATTAGAACAGTAGTCTCCAATCCATCGATAGCAATTCTCTGATTAAGTTGATATAGAGTATTTTATAATTTTCAATATATAATAGTCGCAAATTTACTTAAAAACAATAGTATTCAGATAGGGTTATGAATAAAAAGTAATAATATAGAATATGGAAATATTGACAATGTAGAGTGATATGGTTCAAAATCAGGTCCAATGATGTTAATTTCTGAGGTTTGGTTAAAATATATACTTCTCCTGGTGCTTGCTTCTAAAATGAAATCAATTTTTATTTCCACGTATTTTTTGTCTCAATTGAAAATAATAAAATTCAAGTATTGTAGCAGTATTACTGATGACCATTTAATTGATCTCTTTATACTAGCCATTTCTAATTATGATCCAAACGATGGAGCACTTGTGTATAGTGTGTAAGTACAAACGTCTCATAAATCTCCCAATGGCATACACTCTTATGTATTTTGAAAAAATTTAATTTTAGATTAAAATGTATTTAAAAATATTTGCTTTTATTTACCTTTGTTATAATAGAGTCAGGGGCGTAGTCAGGGTGTTCTGAGGTGCCAGGGCATAACCCATATTGATTGATATTTAATACAAGTTTTAACGGTTTTAATTTTTTTGAATTAAACATATTGTTTATAAATTTTTTTAAAAATAAATTCACTTTTAAACGTTCAATTAAAGAATAACTTAATATATTATAGAAATAAAATGAAGACAAATAAAGATGGATCTATTCTTAACTATTTTACAAAAATAAAAAAGAGCGGATGGAATTGATGAGTACAATAATAATGACAATAGTTACATCGTGAATGAGCCAAAATCAGAAACACCTATTCAAGCAGAAACTGGAGATACAACTCAAAGTCTACCAGCAACTAGTGAGACATCAAATCGATCAAGTAATGTACTATCAGGTGACATTAGATTTTATCAAAATGTTACATCACTGAGTGATGATGAAAAAATCAATCCAATCAATATGATCGAAAATCCGGATTATTCATACAACTATCCACAGAAAGAATCCACACGGAAAGAAACGAAAGTTTCAGTGGACTTGGTTTAAAGCTTTTCCATGGTTGGCTTATTCAAAGTCTACAAATAGTTCTTTTTGTAAATTTTGCTACATGTTTGAACGCAAGCAAGATCGAAATCTGGTTTCGGTGGGTTTCAAAAATTGCCATAAAAATCTGGAAAATTTTACACATCATCAAAGTACTGCTTTTCATCTGAAAACTGTAGCTATTGTGACATCTCTAAGCTCTATATCGGAAGGCAAATCTCAGTCAATTAATATGAATTAAAAGAATTAGAGATAGTTTTTCAAGTGCTATCTAAATTCATTGCATGAGTCACTGTCTTAATTTGGCATTGACAGATTCGTGTAATATTGTCTTACTAAAAAGCTTATTTGCAAATTTTCAATATTTTTAATACACCAAAGAGTCAGCAAGTTCTTTTAGAAAGCATTGCAGAAAAATGTCCAGAAAGCACAAAAAAGAAGTTTAAAAATATATGTCCTACACGATTTATAGAACTTCATCAAACAACTGCAATTTTCACTGAACTTTTCGATGGAGTTGTGTCTAGCTTAGAGAGCATTGTTGAATGGAATGATGATGTTTCACATTTAGCAATTGGATTCTTAAATACGATTCTTACATTTGAATTTATAATGTCTTTATTGTCACTTGACTATATGCTGAGCATTACTGGAGGACTTAGCAGATATTTACAATGAGTTTTGATCGACGTAACACAAGCTATAGAAGTATCATAGGATATTATTGACACATTCAAGGAAATTGAGGGAGATTTATTAAACAAGTTTGATGCGACATATTCAAATGCAACAAAAATTGCTGAAAAATATAAAATTGATATTCGAAAATCGAGATTTTGTGGTAGACCACGTATGGTTATTTTAAGCACAAAAGAATATTATCAAAATATTTTATTCAAACCGCTTATTAATAATTTCTGCAACGAACTTGAGGAAAGATTTCAAAAGCATAAAGAAATTTTGACAGGATTTTGAATCATTGATAACCACAACATTATTGCTGAAGAAGAAATTGCGAAAGCTTTTATGATATTTTGGACTCTTATGGTGACTACTTGCAAGCTTCAGCAACTCAATAAAGTGCAGAAATTAAAATGTGGAATTTGAGATTATAAAAGCTTGTTGAAAAACCGAATTCAATAATCGATCATATTAAGTCTTCTAATTAATCGTATTAAGTCTTCTATTATAAAGTGATGATTTCTTAGTAGCAGCATTAATTAAATTTTAAAAAATTAAATGATAATTTGAGCCGTTTGCTGCAAATAATATATTTAATACGAAATGCAAAATATTCCAAACAAACCTATTACGATTTTTATAACATACTGAAAATTCATTTATGTTACTTTGCGCCCGGTAAATGCTGTCCATCTTCTGGAGACACTGCCTGAAAATTTAAAGAGTACTCAAGACTGTAAAACCTCTCTTAATTAATCAGATTATATTTACTCCGAAATGTTAGACTTAATATTCATTATTGAGTACTATTATACCTAGGTACTTTTGACTCGACTTTAAAAGATGCACAGATGACTGTATAGATGCGAAAGATTGCTGAAATTGTCTTTTAAACACAAGCATTTAGCCACCACCCATTTACACTAGCCATATTAAATACAATCACTTTATTTCATAGTTTCTTTATAAAACTTAATAAAGTCAGCCAAAAATTAGTGTTTAGTATAATAAAAAGTATCCACAAAAATAAGAAAAAAGCTTATTATAATTGATTCACTGGATTAATTCTTATATTTGACCCACACATTTGTTGTTGTTAAATTTAAAATTATTATAATTTCCATATAATTAAAAAGGGAATATATGAAAATTCAAAATCAAGAGATCAATAAATCATCAAATTAAAATTTAAAAACGAGTCAGATGCAAAAGGAGATGATGTGGAAGATCATGGCGAGAATGGAAATTTTCAGATTAGAATGGTCGAAATGCAAGGAAACGTACAAATACAGAAAATAATTAATTAATTAAAGAAAACTCGAGCTAAGTAAACAGAAAAAAAGTAAACAGTCGATGTTGGAAAACCATTATCATGGCAGCATGAGAAATGGGAAAACGGGAAAAGATTATCACAAGGAAGACGCACGATGGGACAATTAATTATTTCCTCTAACGAGGAGAAAATGAAAAAGGCCACGATGTAAAGATTGTCAAATAGAGACGGTGGTCAAAACGCCATTAATCAATGCGATTATTTTTACTCTTTAAAGGAACTAAATTAGGAACAATCGGCATTTTACCTCAGCTCGGGATAAACACTTTAACAGTAGAATTAAAGGGAAGATTAAAAGTAGAAAATAGAATTAAGGGAATCAGATGAAAAAAGAAAAGAGGTGATTCTTATTGTAGAACGTGCAGAACCAAAGCGGTGACAGTGAGACTTATTGGATAGTCAGAATAGATCTTTCAAGTTTTGTAAGTTGTAGATTGTACGAATTCAAATAAGTTGGATATTGTTTGTTTAATTGCTTTTTATAAAACACGTGGAGTAAGACAAAGACTTTAATATTTATTTAAGTGAAAATTCAACACATTGCTCAAAATCATATAACATTTAAATTTGACTTACATATATTTAATAAGTTCAGATATGAACTACTTTAATTTGACCTACTTGTACCTTAGAATGACTTCATTTTGACACTGCTTTTAACTTTTACTTGACCTACTTAATTTATATGTGAATAACTTGATTTATATATGATCTAAGTAAATTATGTGTGAACTATGTTGAGGATACCTAAATAATAAAATTAAATAACTATTAATGTGACCTAAATGAGTTGGGGAAAAGTAGAAAATAAGAAGTTGGTTGTTCCAGAATTCTGAGAAGCAGGAGCGAGGGGAAGAAATAGAAAAATAAATAGAAAATTCTAAAATATCGATAAATGTAATCTTTGTTGATCAGAATTGTTGTAATCATCCGTTATTTTTAGAGCAGCTCTATAAATGCACTTTTTTGATATGCCTCGATAACAAGGATTATTTCACTAGTTATTTTCCTTATTCGTGTTATGTCACCCATGCGATCTTTCTGGAATTCATTACGATTTGGTAACATGATCTCTGTCAGAGTAGAGATCAAGTATTGTAATTCTTATAGTACTTAAACAAATCAAACATTTGACAACTTTTAACTCTTTTAAAGAGAAGAAAATTAAAGTAATCCATATAATATTTTATTCTTTTAGATCCTCAAAAACCTTTTATAAAATAATAAAAAGTGACCCGAATGTCATTCAAATTTGACCCTCCTTTCCGGAAATTGCACGTTTCCAACTTAACTAATTGTACTTATTGTAATCTTATTATCTCAAGAAAAAGGTTTTAATGATAAAATTATTATAACTTACTATTTTAGATTCAAACAATTTAAAGATTGGAAAGAAATTGGAGAAGGCGGATTTGCGAAAGTGCATACTAATGAGCTATATATTAATGAGCTAACTGGTAAACAGAATGCGCTGAAAGAATTAGAATTCCCGCCTAATAAAAGCCTTGATGAAGTGAATGAAGTCTTGCGTGAGATTATTACGTTTTCTCAAATAGCGCCCCACCGCAGGATCATGCAGTTTACTGATTACTTTATTGAAGATGGAAAGTTTTACATTGAGATGGAATTCATGAAAAACGTATATAACTGAATTTTTTTTTTACTTTGTATTGACCTCTAGGGTTCGCTCAAATGTTTTCTGGAACGTAATGGTCGACTTAATGAAACAGAGATTAAACACTTTTCTTCACAAATATTAGAAGGACTTGAATATCTTCATGGAAAATCAATCTGTCACCGAGACATCAAAGGTAACGAAACTTTTGTATTACGAGACTGAAATGTCAGATAATTAGCTGCAAATGTTCTACTTGATGATGACAATAATGCTAAACTGACTGATTTTGGACTTGCAAATTGTTTTTATAAACCCAGTGATGATTTCATAAATGGAATCATACAATCTACAAATGGTACTATGAAATGGATGGCTCCTGAAGTATGGACTGGCATATATGGTTCACCAGCGGACATTTGGTCATTCGGAATAACGATGATTGAAATGATAACTGGTAACATATGAATCCTAAGATTCCAGAATGAAACTTTTTTATAAAAGGTAAAGATCCGTTTCCCAAGACGAGTCCGGTCAAAATTTATGATATAATCAAAAAATATGGTAAGAGGTCAATCAAGAAGGAAGTGAGCGACAATTTGTTTACACTCCTTGATAATTGTCTCCAACACGATTCAAAAGATAGGCCTACATGTCAAAGATTATTGGAATATGAATTTTTTAAATGATTATATCATCATTGATTTAAACAAAAACTAATTTTAAATAAAATTCTGTTTTTTCAATAACATAGCTGCTATTTTTATAATAGTAATAATATTATGGTTCATATTTTTAACACTAAACCAATGAGTAAAAAGAATGCAATTCTTATTTTCCTTTTGTAATAATTTCGTTTTGTATATGTTGTTGGGCCATAAACTTCCCTAAAAAATATTATGAATTGACGCTTATTCATGTGCATAACTTTATTCTATTTCTTGAAAAACTGTCCCATCAGTCGCCGTTGGTAAGAGTAGAGAAGAAGTTATTACATACCTTAATGCTGTTCATGGTGGTGAGTATTCTTCAAAAGCAATAATTTATTGTAGCAATTACTTCCAGAATGGTAGGATCTTATTTTATGATGAGGAAAACCCAAAAAGGCTTTGTAAAAACAAAGATAAATTAACAGAATACCTGAGAAAAATTGTTCAAACATAACGGAAAATTACAACCAAAGAGCAATCAATGTGCTTGAATGTTAGTAAAGGCATTACTTATACATTATACAAATTATGCTCTCGCTTCGTACCACGTTTTTCAACTGCTGAAATGTAAAATTAACATCTACAGTACTGCTAAGAGAATCATCAGATACGGAACAATGTTAGAATTCTGGTTTATGGATTGTTGTTAAGAATGTAAATGTGGTTAAGGAAGATTGAAGTCTGTGAAAGATAATCATTTAAAATAAATCAAAAAATCACAATCTCCGATAAAGCAAGATAAGATATTTTGTCATTTCACGAATTAAGCATTGAGATATCTGAACCTATGAAAAACAAAAACAAGAAAAGTAAAGCGAAATAAAGTAATCAAAAAAATGAATAAGGTTAATTTAAAATAATGCTAAAATTATCGCGAAATTTAAGATGGAGTTTCAAATAAGATAAATTAAATAAATTCGAAATTTTAGGATGTAATTAATAAAATTTGATTAAGAAAAGACATACAAATATAATGCAAAAGAATTAAAAAGAAATAAAATAAAATAAAAACTGTGAAATCCAACATGGAGTGAAAATAGCAAAAATTAAATAAATTATAAAAATTAATTGAATAAAAACTAATAAAAACCGTCTTTAAAAATGATAAAAATACAGCAATAAATAAAATGTTTAAAAATATATGATTTTTTTGCACGCACCCGAACTCGCACTTGCAAAATCAAGTATAAATACCGACGCTATTTCTCAGAATTTCCCTTTTATGCATATGCCAACATTATAGTTTTAAATTACATGCATGATAATATTTCTGGTTGAATTTAATTTTTTTGTCTATGTAATTCTATATATTTTTATGTAATTTTTATGAAGTCGGCAATACCATAGAAGTAACTATTACTCGAGGAAGAACCATTAGACCCGACGGAACTTGTGAAGGGCGAAAGAAAGTCCGAAGGAGAGATCTAATATATTTCGTGGTAGATATTGAGGATTATTCAATCGAGCTGAGAGAATATGAAGGAACTTTCGAAGTCACCCTAGGAAAGTTCGAGAAATGCATAATGGGAAACGTAAGAAATTTTGAACTGCGACTTTTTTTATTATTATTAATTTTAACTTTGGCTGAGAAACATGCAAGATTTATTTATTTTATCTAAGAGTAGTTTGCGATGAGTGGGGAGTTGGATCAGTAATTTATACTGTGGTTCATTTTTGTGGAAGATGCTTGCTGATGCAGTTTAATTTTTGGAAATTAGTAGGATGTAATTTAGTCAGCGATGTTATAAATAGGGTTTTTGTCTTATAAATATGACCTATGTGTAGGGTCAACAAAATTAATTTGGTTTCTCAGAATAATAGGGACAAATGTATATTGAGGTCTCAACCCGAAATCAGAAGAGTCGTATTCAATGAAATGTAATGTCATTCCTAAATTCGCCAATACCAGATACACTTTGTACAAAGATATGGAATTCAATAAATATATTTTATTAATTGGTCTTATGTTCTTACAATAATTTACAATGTTAATCACTACATTGATTTAATTTATTTTCGCAATAAGTTTTGACAAACAAAGTAATTATTTATTTTATTATTATGATTTAATTTATTTTCACAAAAAAATATTATAAATAAATTTTGATAAATATTATATTTATTGTGTGACTAAAATTTCAATAATAAAATATATTCTTTGAATTAAAAATGTATACTATCAAAAAATAAAAGATGAGAGCTATAAATCATAAAGAATGAAAGATATAAATTACTAAAAATAAATAATATATACTTAAAGATTACATCAACAATAAAATAAACTGTTCGATAAAATATTAAAAATTTTTGGATCAATACACTGTTTATAAGAAAGAACTGATTGTTCACCGAATCAAGTTGTTTGAAGAATGATCTGGATTATTGTTTTTCTCAGGGATTGATATTAGTTTTTATGCTCGATCTTCTGCAAATATGTTTACCCTGTATTTGTTTGAACCTGTTTTAGAATATTCATTGAGAGTGAATGTGTTTATGGCTCTACTCTCATCATCCAACATGTAATTTATAAAATTTTTAAACGTGATAATTCTTTGTAGTTTAACATAAATCAAAATAGATTATAAATTTAATATAATTGTTTTACCTGTTTAACTGATTAATTTAAAATATTTGGTTGATGATATGCAGAGTTTTAGTCTGAAGTGGGGAACAGCAGAAGTTCATTTGGAAGTCGGATAAATTTGCAATAAATGAATGATTTTTGTGAATGATAAAATTTAAATGAATTATGTAGGTCTGTTTCTCTAATGGAACGATATAACATCATCTTCTAAAATAAGAAAATTATCCAACATAGTTCATAGACAATCTGGTAAAGTGTTATCACTCCTTGTTTTTCTTGACCTCACAAAGTATATAAATTAAAGCCGCTGATTTAAGAAGGGAAACGCAAAATAAATAGAATTCTTTTTAGGCTAGTTTATTACTGAAAATAAAATTACACTTTGGAAAATAATAAGATTGATTAGCTTATCGTCGAAACCCATACACAAATGAGCCTGCTGCATTAGCAGACCAAAGCGTTATTAAATTTAAAAATAAGCTCCAATCACGCAATCCAAATATTTCTCCAACGCACCAAAAATCAAACAAACAAAATTACAAAAAATCAAAGAAATAACATTAAATAAATGAGATAGAAAAACTAACCGCTGTTCAGAGTCATACATTCGTTTCTAATTTTCTGTAATCTCTATGGCACCGATCGTTCCAGCTCCTACGTCGCAGATCGATCCCCGTAAAATCATCAAACCGAAACTCGAAGACTGCGTTGCAAATAAGTAAAATCAAAGTGAGCTGTGGAGCTACAAGCGTTCGCACAGCATCCAAACAAGACAACTCTTGCACCTCCAAGTTTTACCGAGATTTGGATGCTCCAAACTTTCGTTTGGATGAATTATTGTAATGTTATGGTATAAGTGATTTTAAAATCTCAATTTGTTAAATGTTCGGGTTTTATTTCCTCGAATTTGGATGTATTAAAGATTGTTCAGTGCATTTTTTGTTTTAGGAAAGTAAGTCCTTTTCTCAATATTTTTTCAATCTGAGTTTTTGGTTATGACTTTGAAATATTTTCTAATACCTGATGTATTTTGTAATTATTCATTTTAGTTTTGTGTTTAAGATTTGTATATTAAAATTTGTTTTCGTTATTTAATCGTGTCTTAATTGATGTTTCCTATTTCTTTCTAACTGCTGTGTTGCTGATGCATTTAATTTTAATTAATGTTTTAATTTAAACTCTTTAACAGTTACTAATATTTACAAAAATATGTTTTCTAATTTATTATAAAATTGTAAATCTTTTTTATTTCATTAAGAACAAGATAATTTACTAAAAGAAAATTTTAGTAAAAAATTAGATCGAAATGATTATTTGTTTTAAAAATATATATATATTTAAAATAAATATATAAATTTAAAAATCACGATTTTGTTTTGTAAAAAAAAGTTGTAATCAGAATTTATTACAATGAATAATTATAATTAGTGATATTGAAAAATTTATTTATTATTAATTTTATTTTATAACTTTAGATTTTAATGTTTCGTGTATTTAATAAATACATTAAATCAAAACTTATTAAAAACTTTTATTGTACCTCAGTCACTGAACATAAAATACCGCAACATGAAGTTGTTGATTATGAGTACAAAATTGTGCGACCATTTTGTATAGATATGCTGATGAATAGATTTAATTTGGTCTGATTTTTATATTAATTGAAAGTTTATTTTCTAATATTTATAGGATATTTTTGTATATCCTGAAATTGAAAACAATTTAGATTTAGACCGAGTCAACATTTTATCTGAAAAATTGCAAATTTTGTTACAATTATTAGGTAATAGAATTTGGTTTTTTTATCACTTTAAATAAAATGTAATTAATATGATTTGATTGTGAATCTTAATATTTTGTAATTCTTAATTTTATCAGTACCGCTATGGAATCTTGTATTTGTATTTCTTCAAGATTTTTCTATAGAAAATGATAAAAGCTGGATGTATTTAGTAGTTCTGACAACATGCATAATGTCAACATATAGTTTATTTATTACAATGAATAATTGAACTTGTTTTTGGTAAATATTTATATTACAATGAATTAATATATATATATATATATAATAAAGAAAACATGAATAAATTGATTTATTTCAATCAATATATATATATATTGGACTTATACAATGAAATTGAATCATATTTTTGGCATTTTAAATTTATTCTTATGATTTAAATTAATAATTTACTCAATGTTAATTTCAACTTGGATCAAACACTTTATCAAGCATCAGAATAATTGTAATAAGTTTACAGATTCATTCAATGATTTGTCTAGCTTCAACTGTTATTATTCAGATGAAACCTCCGAAGAACAGAAAAGAGAGAAAATTATTGAACAATTATCACACAGCGGTATATTTGGACTGTGCGCCACTGAACTGTATCAAGGACACAATTATAATAACATGATGCAAGCCAAGATCATGGAAGTCATTTCTAATGATATTCACTATTTTTTCGACCATTTTGTCCCTCGTAATTTGGCATGTCAGGTTGGAATTGTAGTATTAACAATCTTTGATTATTATTTTACTAATATTATAGCTAATATTATAACTGCAATTATTATTTTTAGGTATTTTCATTACTGTTATTAATCTTATTATTAGCAAATGCCACTAAAACTTATGTTTTATAATGTATTTCGACAGCTTTTCTGTCATCATCATCATCTTTTTCCGAAAAAAATCCCCAGATAAAAAATGCAAAAAAAGAATTCGTTAAAAAATGCTGTTGATTTATTAAGTATAAACAATAATAATATGTTTAGCTTCCCCAATACTCGTATTTCAGAGAAATGTTTCAAAAAAAATATTCCGAGAAAATAATTGTTTAGCTTTACAGGAATTTATCTTAAAAATACAAAAATATGTCATTGAAAGTGAAAAAGCCTGGTGCACCCAAGCAGTTATAAGAAAGTGGGTTGATTTTATGCTGCCTCCCTGTTGAGGGGTCAGAATAGGGGTTTATTAATTTGGGATTCGACCAGTTCTCACCGCTCTAAAGACATGAAAAACTTTCTTGCTGAGAGGCAGATTGATCAAATAATGATTCCGACAGGAAGGACTGGTTACCTCCAGACACTTGACATTGCAATAAACAAGCCATTCAAGGATCATTTGCGGATGGAAATCAATGGATATATTGAAAAAAGAATGGTGAGAAATCATCGAGGTAATTTTGTAAAACCAGGCTTACAAGAAGTTGTGAATTGGGTAAAACATGTGTAATGTACAGTCATACATTTTATTTATTTTTAAACAAGGTTTTGCGACACCTTGTTATTTTATTGAGGGTAGGCCGTAATGGCAAAGGAATAAAAAATACTATATAGCGTTAATTTACTATGGTAAATTATCGCTATACAAAAATTGACAAATTCGAAAAAAAATCAATAACAAAAGAATACAAAGTTAAAATTTCAAGCTAACGAAAAGGAATACAATCTGATAAGACAATTAGATTAAAGTTTATAATTTCAAAAGAATAAAAAGGTATACAATCCGAGGAAGCAATTAGATTAAAACTTCAAATTTCCAAACAATCAAAAAGGAATACAACTCGAAAAAAAGCTATAGAAAAAGAAACATAAAGAAATACAATTGCCCAAATCAATTCTCTTAGAAGATTAGTCGTAGAACTTTCTAACCTCAGGATCCTTTATAGAATCCTATAGCAAATTTTCCCTGGCGATTGTCTTACTAGTATCAGTAGCTTCCCTATTATAAATAACATTCCTAATCAACGTCCTCTGTCGATTTACGAAAATCCCTTCGTATTAAGCTCCACATAAGTGCGTATTATTTTATTTATTTTATTAATAAAATTTGTTATTGTTTAGTAACAGTTATTGTTCATTTATTATTGTATTTTTATATACTCCTACACACATTCACCCCAGCTGTCCCGAGACTCGGCTGGGTACTAACATATTTCTTACTGCATTCACGAACATAAGCACAAGCATAATACATATAATATAAAACAAATATAATACACACAAATATAATAGGAACCTCTTAACAACAAGTATAGGACAAAATAACTGATAGTGATGTTTCCAATGCACTACGAACAGGCTACTAAGACAAGAAGTATTCATTTAACGATAGCTATATCGCAAGACATGAGAGATTCGGACCAATGATTCAACAGGAAATGGATTTGATAGAAAATCAGAATTTTATTTATGACGATGTTCCAGAAGAAGATGACATGACTGTAATTGAATAAATTTAAATTTCTGCATTTTGTGTATAAAATAGATATAAAAAATAAAAAGATATAAATATACTTTTATTTTGGTCCTCCACCGAAATTAAGCCCTAATGCGTATTTTGGACAAAAAAAATAGTAAGACAGTGTCTTATTTTCGGAAAAAGACGGTATAAATATTATATTAATTTAGTTATATTAATTTAAAATTTAATTTAAATGATCAATTATTGTCAATTTAGAATATTTGAATATATATTTAAAAAATTTCTAAGAATTTTATGATTTGAGCAATATTATTGAGCACAATAAAGGCTGTATTAGTAAAATTTCCATGTCTGATTGCAATTTTTTTTAAAAAATTGTTAATAATTATTGTGGACGTGTGATACATGAAGATTTGTTGATAAAGTTATTGGATCCGAAAATTAATGTCCAAAATGCTATGGATGTTTTCAAATAGTTTGGGTGTTAAATTGATTGTATTTGAATTGTTGTTTTAATTTCTAGATTATTTGTTATAATTAAAATCATAATAAAATTTGTGTAATGCGATGATTGCCAGATGTCCCGTTTTTTTGGCATTGCAATATTGCAAACCAAATTAAAAATTTTGGAGGACAACTGCCTCCAAAGTTTCGTTTATTTATCACACTTTCTATTTTTCGAATTAGCTTTTTTGTTCGATGGGTTTTATATAGTGTTGGATTATTGAGTTGGTGATAATTTTAAATGTTACTCTGACTCCAAGCGTGTCTTTATACGATTCACAAATAACACTTGACAACATAAATCTTTATTGATAATCACAAATACACTTTATTTTCACACTGACAATAAATTCAACACTCTGCTTGGTGACTATACAATGCTTATTGCAACACTCGGTGAGGAATAGCACTTGTGTATAACACCGGATTAAAAGATCACAAATTACTGATTGGTTTCTAAACTGGGATTTTGAGCTGGTTGTTTTTGACTTTCTTCACAACTTTATTCAAATAATCAATAACTTCTTTTCGTTTATTTTTCAACTAATTCTTTTCTTCAACTCTTCTTCAATAATTATTTTCCACAATTATTTCCTTTACAATTATTTTTGACAATCATTTGTCCAACGTCTAATTTTCTCCAATAATTTTATCTCTCAAATCGTTTTCAATTTCGCGTCACTTTTTCTCTAATTTTTCTTCTCTCTTTGTTCTAATTTCATGTTCACCAGTTTTCCCTTCTATAGTTCGCTTCTCTTGTGGCACTGCAGATAATCAAGTGTTTTTCCATTTTCCTTCTCCTGCTTTTCCCAACTGTCCCATTTTTATCTCTGACAGCTGTCAACTTGTTTTCCCCTTTCCCTTTTTTGTTTGACCGCCTTCTCCCATCAATTCTATCAATTTCTTTTCACTTCCGTTTTCTTTTCTGAGTTTCTATAGATCGTCCCGTTTGTCATGGCGATCTTCTCCCAGGTAATTTTATTTGTTTCTTTATAAATTGTTAATTAGGTATCCTTAACAATAGTTTCCTAGGGTTGCCAGATGGTGGAAATCTGGCAACCCTAGTAATGCGTATATAAAATCTATAAAAGTTATAGTTTTTTTATCCTACCTTATAATGACAGGAAAACTGTGATAGTATATTTTTATAATTAAATCATTGCCAAGTTTATTTAATTATTATTAGGAGCAATAATTTTAAAAACGATTAAAACGTTATTGCGTAAATCTCATGTTAAAATTATAACGAGTAAGAAATCATTATTGGATGTCGAATTTGTATGAAAATGCTATTGGAATTATTTTAAAAATTATCTCAAGAAAATTTAATAGGAAGTTTTGAATAAATAAATTTTTTGACTCAGTTAAATTCAATAACAACTTATTTTTATTTATTTATTTTCTGTTTTTATTTGTCAGTATTTATTATTATTAATATGCGGAAAATGAAATAGGCATTTATGCTGGGGGCCACGGAGCAGCAAAAGGAGAAATATTTGACCGGCATGGTAACAGGAAATATAAAAGTCGCGGTTGCCATAAACGATTATGCCAAGTAACCTTAAGTGAATAATGCATATTAAGTTATTGAAAGTAGTGCATTTACACGACCAGATGATATCCTCACCTCTGCTGTCTATGATGCAGGAAATCAGGAATTTATTGTTAACGGAAGAAAGATCGGTGTGAGCGGAATTGGAGGAGCGGAATATGTAATTGCTTTCGCCAAGGTTATCTCAAGGATTTCTTGTCATTGAACTGATGATTTTAGGTCGATCCGTTGGAATTATCTCCGCTCTTAATCGACATGAAATCCGCTGGAATTACATTCCATTCGCATGCACACACCAATAGTCACCCTAACAATCTCACTAGTATTTATTTATTTTGTCATAATTTATTATCGTGATCGTAGCCCATGATCTCGAGTTGATAAATGTTCGAGTGCCCGCTAGCAATCTTTTAAATAACATACCCGGATATGAAGTTTTTTTCGCTTTTCTCGTTACTACTAGTAATATATCCTAATGATGTTTGTTCAGTTGGCCAGGAAACTGGCAACAGTCACTAATTACGGAGTTTCTTCGGCTTGCTCTCAATTGATTAGAGGATTGTTAAAGAAGGCAAATGATCACGTATTCAATCGCTCGATATTCGGTCGGCCATTGATGAATTATGAAGTCATTCACCACAATTTTGCCAAGTTCACTGATGCTGCATATGTTGCTGAGAGTTTGTCATTTTTCGTAGCGGGATTTCTTGACGTTTTCCCGGGATACGACACGTATATTGAATCGTGCTTGGCCAAGGCATTTACTTCATCACTCGATTATAACCAATACATTCCTATTGCAGATTTCCAGTCTCAAAGCGCTACAGGACTCGATCAATTTGTGTGTGAGAGTTATGGGAATGAAAGCATTTTCAACTGAGGACCCAGAGTTCTTGAAAACTTTCAATAACTGTCAAATACTATTAAGAAATCAGGTGCGTTTTTATCTTATAATTTTTTGTTAATTGGCACATAAATATTTGAAGATCATTAATAATAATTATTATGATTTGTGTTGAGGTCTCAGTATTTGAGATTCTCAACGCTGCACTGGTTACTATACAGGTCTATCGAAATATAAAAACGAAGTCGGGTTAATGAATATTTATTGAAATATAAAATATTACCAATACAAATTTTCCAAATAAAATGATTCCACTGAAAAAATGATGCGTGTTGTGTATGATTGCAGAAGTTTTGAACGTTTCTGTATCTGTCTGTTCGATTTTGAAAACTAATTAGGATCTATCCTTTTTAGTTTGCTAAGAACGGTAAAAAGTTTTGGGCGACCACTACTGATTTTGGGTCGCTATTTATATTGATTTTTCTGCGCGCTGGTGTATGGAAATTTTATTTATTTATTTATTTTAACCATATTTTATTATTAAAATATTTCCAATATTATATTTGCTTTGAGAATATTGTCATGATTACGAATTATATGTTTTATGCTAAAATTGTATTTTTATTTCAAATATTGAATTTTTTATTTTATTATTTTATTATATTATTATAATATTTCAATTATTATATTTTATTATAAAATTATATTTTCTAAAATTATGTAAAGATTACAATTATTAATTTTATATTATTTGCTCATATCGAGCTATTTTGTTTGCTTGGGCCAAGCTGTTGTTTACCTCAATTTTTTATGTTTACCTTATTTTTTAAATTAAATTTATTACATATTTAATTATTTACTAAATAATTTTATTAATTTATCCCCTTTTCTTTTTTAAATATTTAAGTGTAAGACAAAAATATATAATTAAGTATACATACAAATCGGAATATACGCATCACCACTGTTAGAAGAAGACATAGTTTCACAGAAATCTTTATTCACTTCAAAAATCTAAACGGAACACACAATCGTTATACTATTTATAGTACATTGAATTGCGTAATCTACAAAAGGGAGAATTATTATTTTAAGTGATACTGTTGACACAGAAGACAAACATACTTACTTAATTTAGTTATACAAGCATTCCCGCATCATTCAATAGATATCAAGGTCTAGTGACCTGGTTATGTAAGTAATTCGTTGGAAATTATTATATCATCTTACAACCACCAAAAAAAATAAATTGTTCATATTTACATTAACACAGATTCATCAAAAATAAATCGTTCATATATTGATTAGCACAGATTCGTCAAAATTGTTTATTAAATGTATTTGGGATCTCATTAGATAGATAGGATTGAATTGGACTATTTCTGCCATCTTCATCTACATTCGGCATAAATGTTGACCCGGTATTTATTGGCTCCAGTTTTGTAGTATTTTGTAAGTTCAAAGTTTTTAATGCTCCTGCCTCTGTCATCCAACATTTGTTTAATTGTGAGTTGTGATTTTATTAAGTTGAATTTGCTGGAATTTGGATTTCATGTTTTGCTGGTCTTTATTCGAGTAAACTCAATTTGTAGCTGAAAAATGAACGTTTTGACGAGTTGATTTATTTTCGAAGTTCCGCTGTATCTCAAATAATCTTTGAAACATTCAATGTTCCTGCTTATGTATGACGCTCTCCAAGACGAGCTGTTGTTTAATACTTCATGAAGAACTACCAGCATTGTTTTAGATTCCGGAGATGGAGTATTGTAAATCTATGCAAATTTATGAAGAATATGCTATTTGTAGAATTGATTCGGCCGGAAGAGGCTTAACTGATTATCTAATGAAAATTACGATAGATAGAGGATACAGTTTTACAACTAATGTCGAGAAAGAAATTGTTCGAAATATCATAGAAAACTGTGTTACATTGCTCTTGATTTTGCTACAAACTTCTTGTATTCACGAGGCGACTTTTAACTGCATGTTGAAATGCGATGTGGATTTATATACCCATATAGTTTTATCAGCTGGTTCCCCAATTTATCCTGGTATTACTGACACCTTGGTATTGGTTCCATCATCGATGACAATTAACTAATTATTATTATAAAATTTAATATTTAATGCAATCAATAATTTAATGATTATTTCATTAATTAATATATTAGATACTGTATTATAATTAACATATCTGGCTTGAAAGAAACAATAGTTTGATCAAACGTCTAATCTCAAAACAAATGCCTTTGATTTATGATGCATTATACCAGAAATTTATCAATTCTGATAACAGATTATAAAAAAATATCCAAAAGACTAAATTATTTTATTAAAAGTATTGAAAAAGTTGAATCATAACTTTTTTTTCTATTTTTTAATGTAATAAATTATCATCCTTACATTAATTTTAAATATAAAATACTATTTATTGTTTATTACCGGTATTAAATTTAATTAACCAATTAATTAATTGCATAATTATTAAATTGTAGATTATATTTAAATTAATTAAATAATATCATTATTATTATTTTTAAGATGTTGTGTTAGATTTTGGGCAATAACTGCAAATTAAATAAATTCAAATTAAATAATAATAACTAAAACTATTTAAATATTTATTAACTCAATTGAAATCAATATTAAAGCAACTTTTGATACACGTAGAATTTATTAATTTCAATATTAGATTGAAATTATAAATTTCGATAAGCTACAATTTGTAATTCTTATTATTATTAATATATAAATTTCCCATTAGGCCCTTACATTAAAATCCACAGCATGCATCATCCCGATAATTTTCCGCAATACTGATTTATTTAATCTTTAAAATATCTATCAATATTTTTTTAATGTAATAATACTTAAGGAATCGATTTATTGATTAATATTATTTTATATATATATTTGTTTTATTACCTTAGCAAATATATCGAAAGATAAATTATTAATCTTTTGTTATTAGTATTATATTATAAGGGTATTTATATAAAATCATTATTGATATTATTTGGGCTGCAATATAACCATCTTATTGTTGGTACGTATATTAGCATTGAAAAAAATTTAACCCGTGTACAAAAAAGCATATATAAACATTTCGTGTAACAATTAGGTCCCATCTTTGGATATTGGAATTGGTGCTACAAAAGAAGCTTTAGAATACTTGGAAACGAATTTACGGAAAGATTCAATTTTGTCGAAATCATTTTTGAGGTTGAATTTATATAATACGTCTTGTGTCATCGAAGGGAAGTACTATCTCGATTCATTTGCTCATAATCTCCATCAACGAGTTGGACATCTTGCTGATCCATTGTTTCCAGAATTAAGGAAATTGCAATTATATCTTGGTAAACTTACAAAAAACACGGTATAAAAATTTATTATAACCGAATCTTTATTGATTATAATAATTATTAGGCGATGATGAATGATGACGATATTTTGTTGACATTGTCGGATGTCTGGATTGATATATTTACAATGGTTGTCGTTTTGACCCGAGCATCTAGGTCTATTTCGATTGGACTAAGGAATCACGAATTAGAAGTAATCACTTTTTGGCTGCATCTGGTAATTGACTTACATTTACAGGTGCAACTTGTTGAATTTCACGCCAATCAAAAGATTTTAATGATCCAGAAGAAAATCAGCTATTTACAGGAGATCTATGAAAACATAGAAAATGATAGACATACTGCAAAACGGTTGCAAGAAATGGGGGGATGTTTTACCGATATCAATTTTGTTCAATCAGTTTAATTTTGTAAAAATATATTTATCTTTAATTTTCTCTTAAGAAGTTTTCTTTTAAGAAATTCATTGATGGTCTTAAATATTGTTATTTTTAAGTTTCTTCTATTCGCAGTGTTAGGATGATGAGAGTAGGCCCATCACTAAATTTGCCCTTAACAAATATTACAGGATAGGTTCAAAAAGTTAGAGTAAATGTACATGCAGAAAGGCGGCAATGTTATGAGAATTCAATATCAAATCTAAACATTTGATTTTATTCAATCCCAATAAAGACAATTATATCAAGTTGACTATCTGAATATATTGTATAAATCTTAATCGAACTGTCTTTATGATCACATTAATTGTTTTTGGTATTTGATGTATATATTCTATATTTTTATTAGGCTTTATCTGTGTATTTGACATTCAGCTGAAAATTTGATGACAAAAGGGTAAAAAATATTATTATAAAAAGAAAAAAATAGTAAAATAATGTTGGGGTTCAACAAGAGAGATACAAATATGGGGTGAAAAATCAATAAAAATACCAAATTCACAATAATAATTTAAAGAATAAAAATATTAGTTAAAATCAAAAGAAATTAAAAATGAATATTTTTCGAGGAAAACTGGTATGGGCGGATGCTGAACAATGAGGCAAGTTCAAATATAATAAAATAAAATAATTACAAAAACTTAAATTAATTAAAAATTAATTAGCTAATAGAAAACCCGAAAAGCGTGAGAAGAACTTAATGGTCAATCAATTTACATAGACGCAATTAAATCAGACGACGAATAATTAAATCAGGGCAAGTCATCAAAAAAGACTAGCAAATTTCCTAAACTAATTAGAGCGATAGGAGAAAGCCCGGAGAAAATAGATCGAAAATAATGTGATAAGAGAAAATCAAATTACGAAATAGCCATAAAAGCGACCGGCAAGTAAACAGAATTGTCATTAGGTTTAAGAAACGTAAAGTGATAATCTAGCGAGTGGAAGTAAAGGAAAACTGAACATAGTGATAACTATATAGTTTCGAATCGAACGTACCAGAATGGAAAATCTCCTGTTGGAAGATTAATTCCTGTGCAAGATTCAGATTAAAATTGAAAGGTGCAGAGCAAAAGAATTGTTTAAAGTTGTGGTTGTTTTATTAAAGAGTGTAATCGATAAAAGTGTAATTGTATTAGTCTCGAATAAAGATTATTGAGTTTGGTTGTTTAACTTAATTTCAAAAAGGACACAAAGGAGTCATACCGTGACACCGACTTGCACAAAATACCCAACAATAACAATAAATTATTTTTATAATAAAAAATTACCAACGTAATTATTTGAAATAATTATCACGCAGGAAATTAAAAAAATAGTAAAAAGTAGCTGGAAAAAATAATCTAGCATTAATAATTTTGAATAACGCATCTATAATAAAAAATGAATATATTTTTAATAGTAGCAACTGAAAGATATAGATATATAAATTCATATAAAAAGTGAAGTCAAATCATAATTTTTCGCTTAAAATTATACCTGGACATTCTTGCTTTTTTAAGGTAATATACTTAAATTCAAATATGTGCTTGCTGTTTCATTGTTAAATGTGATGTAGTATATGCTATGTTTTTAGTGCTATTATAGAAATACTGTGGAACTTTTTCTGTAAGTTCCGGTTTTTATAGCTTTAATTGAACGTCAAAGTAATGAATCTTGTTGAGTCACTTAAAAAACTTATTTTTTAAGAAATATCTAATTTTCTTAGTAATTATTGTCTTATTCAATAAATATTTTAAATCTTCCGACTATTATTTATTCAAGTAAAATTGAGACCTCAACAGCAGCATAAACATAATATTCGATTTGTTCTTCAGAACTTTTGTTTTAGAATGTTTTAAATAATATTATTAATTTTTCAAAATGAAAACTTTTGACCTTTACTTTAAATTATTTATCACAATTAATTTTACATGATATACATTGTATTCACTAATGATTTTTCATTAAGTAAATAAGCGTTGCCGAAAAAGAAAAGATCATGTGGAATATACAATGAGTGAGAATCCAAAGGCACCAGAAAATGAAGTAGTTCAAAGTTGGATATTAAATTCATGAAATCAAATTTCAAGTGAAAATATAAATTCAATTCTTTTTGTCTTATTTAATGATGATTTTAGAGAATGGAACAGTCAATAATTTTATGAATTATGAGGAAATTCTGAAGTTTTAAGATCCATCTAAGATTTCGAAAAAATTTTCCAAACGTTGAAATAACTATTCTGTTTATCTTCGTTTTATATATATATATATTATTCCAAAACAACCGCAAGTCCAAATAGCATAACTTTTATTTTTTTGAATAGTGATACTATTTAAATAGTATCATTGATATTATTTGAAGTTTCCATTAACATTTTGTTACTATAAATATTAATTTATTCCATTAAAAACTTTTAAAATACATATTTGTCTTTGTTTAAATATTCAATTAGTAAATTTTAAAATACATAAGTTTCTAATTTATTTATAGAAAATTTGTTTTTATGAATAAAAATCTACAATTAGATCATTTGCTATGATATATTTTTCAAAATATTTATGTCTATTCAATTATAAGGCTTTAGAAAGGTGCTTGAATGTACCTGTTAAATTGCTATTAATTAAAGAGTCTTATTCTACAAAAATGCCACCATTTTTATCCCAACTTTTTACTAATAAAATTAATCTAGTAATTTTATAAGTACAATTTTTGTATATTATTATTTAATAGGAATTGCTAGAATTTCCGGAATTAAGTTCAGAAAATGAACTTCTCAATGCAGTCTCTTGGTCTAATAAATTTTCAAATGTAACATCGAATTTTAAAAAAAGTACATTTTCGTAAAAGCCACTGCCAACATTTAACAAAATCTTAAGATGCTACAGATGCTTATAGTATAACAAAAACTCTTGGGTCAGAAAATCTCCTTTCTCTAATTATTCCTAGAAAATTTGGTGGTATCGAATTAAATAAGTTGCAATTTATGCAGATTGTAGAGACGATGCATTTTAATCTCCCCTATTCGTTATCTACACTCATACAACATTATTTAATTACTGAAGTAAAATTGAAGCTTTACGAATTTTATAGAAATTTGCTTTTCAAAGGCTTTCAATTTATCGAATTCGGAAAAGTTGAAAATGAAATATTTACCAAAGTTAGCCACAGGAGAAATGCAAGGGATTGTTTGCATTGATGAAGAGTTTAGGTAAATTTTTAATTATTGAGTTTATTTTTATAATTTATTGTATTATTAATTTCTGGTTAACCACGAGTTTTGGATATTTTTCATTGAATGATTTAGATTGGTTGAAATTACTTGAGAGCTTCGGTAGTTATTTTTACTCCGTTTTCGTTTGTATTATTTTATCGATTTATGGTTGGATAATTTATAGCAATTTATAAATTTTATTCCAATAAACTATGAAGCCCAACTACCTAACAAATCTTTTAATTTGTTAATTTCTGTTATCTAAGTTTTCAACTAATATATTTTAAAATTTAATCATTGTTTAATTTCAATCAATTTTCCGTGATCTCTGGAGTAAATTCAATTTTGAATTGTGTGTTGATAAATAGATATAAAATATAACAAACAAAAGTATAAAGCTAATTTTACATTTTTAAAATGTTTATTTAATAACAAAAATATAAACCTTTCGAACTTTAAATTTGTAATTCTAAATCTGTAATAGTAAAAACAAAGGAAAGAAAAAATATTTCAATCGAAATCGTAGCCAATGGAAACATCCACAAAAAACTGTCAGATTCAAAGAAGCAATTCTCATCATAAACAGACGGCCAAAAATCAACACTAAAGAAGAAATCAATGAAATCATCAATTTGATTTGTTGCCATTGACCTTGAGAATAACTGATAATATATAAAATATATAATAAATTAAAAAAGTAATAATTAAAATAATATAGAAATTTTATAGAAAAATCAATCAAAATTGACACATTTATTAAGATATTTAAATTGCGTATATAAATATTTATTGGAGGCTTTATTTTATAAATATTTTAATTATAGAAACTTTAAAAATTTAAAAATTTTAGTTGGTGTCATTTTGAATTTTAAATGATATTTATTTTAATTTTAAGTAAAATTTTTAAAAATTCACAAAAATAAAGTATATCATTATATATATATTTATAACCAATGAGAAGTAAGAAAAAGGAAATAAAAGAAAGATAGAAATGTATGTTCGGGAAGAACATTGCTAAATTCCAGGAGATTGACAAGGACTATCTTATAGTCCGAAAATTTTTTCATTAAATACATTATTCGCAGCAAAAGGCTTAAATTATCACTTTATTGTTTTTTATTCTATATATAGTACTATTTATTTTAATAGTACAATAAACACAATAATATTAGGAATAACTTTACATTGTTATTCCTATTACAATTTCATATTTACTAAAACAAAAAGATATAATAGAACAGTACATTATAATTATATTATAATTATTTGCATATCTAAATACATAATTCTCTATTATAAGAACTTCTTTTCCAATTGCACTACTGATTTTTTTCCATTGTATTTATTAAAAAGAGCTTGAAGACTATAAATCAGTAAATATATCAAGAACATCGATATATTTTATTGATTTATAGTCTTCAAGCTCTTTTTAATAAATATAATTCTCTATGTATGTGAGTGAGTGATTATTGAAAAATTCTTAATTAAAATCACCAAATAGCAAATTTTATTATAACTTTTAATTTTGATCGACAATATGGCATTTTTATTTTTATGTTATCTGATAATCGACTTTCCTCTATCGAATTATGCATATTTTTTCTAATTTGGATCATTAATTCTTTTTTGAACTGTTATCCACTATATAATACAGTAAACCCTCCAACCGCGCGGTATTTTTGCTGTTTTTGAAAAGGTTTACTAGTGAAAAAACTATCAAATTTTTTAAAACTTGAACAGGAAGCTCTTGATATAGATCCAGATATGGAGCGTGCCCTAAAATTTCGGAGAAATCTGACAGCAGATATACTGAAATTTATAAAGACAAACGAATGGCTTGTAAGCAATCAGCGTTAACAAGCTTTTTTCAAAAAATATAGAATCACGGTCATTAGAATGTAGCAGTAATTAAAACCACGTTATTTATATTTAATTTTTATTTATGTTTATATTCGTTATGTAGTAAGTCGTTGAATTGAGACTGTTTTCTATAGTTTTTATGTTTATATCAATGTAAATATGTATATTAGTCGTTGAATAAAGACTTTTTATTATATTTTTGCAATTTTTTTAATATCTGGAACCTAATCCCATAATTACATATAAAATCGGGTTCACAGTGCGCGGTTTCGGTTTGTGCGTTGTTTTTGTGGAACGTATCTACCGCGCAGTTGGAGGGTTTACTGTATAATAAACATATTAGGAATAAAAAAATAAAATATTAGGAACAACTTTACATTGTTAATACATTACAATTTCATATTTACTACAACAAAAAAATATAATAGAACAGTACATTATAATTATATTATAATTATTTGCATAGCTAAATACATAATTCTCTATTATAAGAACTTTTTTCCCAATTTCACTACTGATTTTTTTCCATTGTATTTATTAAAAAGAGCTTGAAGACTATAAATCAGTAAATATATCAAGAACATCGATATATTTACTGATTTATAGTCTTCAAAGGTCTTTTTAATAAATATAATTCTCTATGTATGTGAGTGAGTGATTATTGAAAAATCAATAATTAAAATTTTATTATAACTTTTAATTTTGATCGACAACATGGCATTTTTATTTTTATGTTATCTGATAATCGACTTCCCTCTATCGAATTATGCATAATTTTTCCAATTTGGATCATTAATTCTTTTTTTTAACTGTTATCCACTATAATAATACCAAAAATATTGTCATTAAAGAGTTATTGAATTAAAACAAATATGAATTATACCACATATATTCTTTTTTAACACAGCATGATTCCGTCATTTTTCAAGGGTTATAACTAGTATAATAATAATATAATGTGATGTTCGTTATTTTTATTTTATTATTACTGTTGCTATTTTAAACAATTAAATGATAATTTAATTAATGCTGCTACAAAGAAATCATCACTTTATACTGTTTTTATTATTGGTAACGCAATACAAGGATTATTCAAAAAGTTAAAAAATCAAAAAATAAGAAAAATTAGTGAATAGCTAAGAAAAAAAGAAATTGTCAATGCAATAAAAAAGGATTAAAATTACAAATATATCAAATTTGATTCCTAAATATAAAATTCAAGTTCCTTCGTATTCAATTCGAAATGTAAAAACTTGTTTCTACCCAATACCAGGAAATAGGATAATTACTATGAGGAAGTTGGAAGATTCTTAAAGTTTAATTAGAAATTTTGTTAAATTTAAAAAATATTTTTATTGAAGAATATTTTAAAAGGATAAAAATTTGTTTTAATAACAAACAAAAGAAAAGACAAGTTTTCTCAGTGTATAAATATTAAATAAAATTTATGGAATTATTTAGTGATTTGCAAACAGATATTAATGTTGTAACGGATGAGAATCCTAATAATTACGATTACTTTTTTTTATTTTTATCAGTAAATAAATTTGTAATAATCAGGATTATTATTTGTTAACTATTTTTATATTCTCATAATATTGCATTTTACTAATATTAAGATAAATAATCAAGTTATATAACATTCACCTCCAACCTTCTCAATACATTTATTTATTGGAGACTCGGTTGGGCCCTGCAGATTTCCCACACGACTAACATTCGATAATAACATACTGCAGCTAATAATACACATCGCAAATTATATATCGTAAACCAACTGCTACACACCAATTATAATATATTTGAATATCCTCAACCAATATAGATTTCTATTTCTAGCAATGAGTTAGTTCCCCAGAATTTCAAAACCCATGCAACATTATCAGCTGATGGTACATTTTACCGCATCAATGGATTGAAACAGAATGTTCTTAATATCGATCCATCCAAATTGCTTTTGGTAATAGCAAATGTTAATCGTGAAAATAAGGTTAATTTTCTTCGTTTACTATATCGACCATAAATGTTCTAATTTTGTCGTTTGTTTATCGCATTTGTTTTAATTTATCTTAAATTTT